>OX063277.1:85000-392501 GCA_944039245.1 Nebria salina
AAAGAAGTATTTCAACCAGTATATGGCAAACAATTGGTCTACAGTTTTGGTAAAAAAGCAAAAGATTGGCAAACAACAAATCCAAATTTTGAAAACAAGGATCTATAACATTTTTTACATTACATGCCTTGACAATTAGTTGTAATTTATGTACCAATATTAGGAACAAGAATTCCGGCAGTATTATTTTTAATTTTAAATATAATGATTTGTATTTTATTGGATTTTCTTGTTTTATGATGATTTTATTGAAGCATAATTAAAACATCTGCAGTGACTTGCACTGAACGCATGTTCGTTTGATCATATCACATTTTTATTAGTTTTCTAATTAATAATATTTTACTAACCTTTGGAACCCCTTTGCAATAAATACATTTCATAGAATAAATATTAAATGTCAAACTCCAAATTAGATGGTTTTTTACTTTCTTGTACGCAGTATGAGTAAGTATTGTAATCATGAAGAATTTCGATCTCGAGATTTTAACGGAAATATACGTTTTGACCCTTCACCGATTTAGACTATTTTTGATATGACGTCCGTCTGTGTGTTTATGTGTGCCTTTGTGTGTGCGCTCTACAGCCTGGCATGTGCACCACCTATTTTTGAAAAAAGAATTCAAACCGAATGTTCTTGTTTACTCTAGTCGAAAAGATTACTCGTTTCAAAATAATGGCTATTGAAATTTCTTCATATTATATTTATTTTTACATAAATCGTATCATCTGCGCCTGTCAGTTGATTAACAGAAAAGCTAAAATAATTTGTGGTTTGACATTTAATATTTATTCTTAGAAATATATTTAGTAAAACAACTGCAGTGTCATGTACCGGACTTTGTTATACGCATTTAGGTTAAACCACATCGTAATTTCATTATTTTTCTAGTTTATAATATTTATTCTAACCTATAGATCGCTTTTACACTAAATATGTTTCTTAGAATAAATATAAAATGTCAAACTTCAAATTATTTAAGTCCATTTTGTTAAACAATTGACTGGAATGATACGATTTATGTATAAATAAATATAATATTTTGAAACCAGTACTCGTTTTGGAAAAAAATTTCAGACAACAGTTGTGCGAAATATAAATACCGTTAATATTTACTTTCTTATACGCAGTATATGTAACTATTGCAGTTATGAAAAATTTCGATCTCGAGATTTTAACGGAAATATTCGTTTTGACCATTCCTGCATCGATTCCAAATATTTTTGGAATGACGTCCGTCTGTGTTTGTGTGTGTGTGTATTTGAGCGCTCTACAGCCCAAACAGCTAAAGGGAAAATTATGAAATTATAAACTTAAGATTTGTATATGCCTGGCAAGAAAACTTCTAATTTTTGATAGCAATATTTCGACCGCAAGTGCAAGTTTACTCTAGTCATTTTTTGCAGTTTCTGCAATTACTCAAAAATAGTTGCAGTTACAGAAAAATTGTTACAATAAAAATTATAGATATTAACATTTTGTATAACTTTTATATGAAATTTTTTCCCCAAACGGAACCGGAAACAAGAAAATGGCTCTTGAAATTTCTTATATTTATTTTTACATAAATCGTATCATCTGCGCCTGTCAATTGTTTATCAAAAAAAGCAAATCCACCTTAATTAATTTGAAGTTTGACATTTTATATTTATTCTAAGAAATATATTTGGTGTAAACGTGTTCCAAAGGTTAAAACAAATATTATAAATTAGAATAATAATGAAAATAGGATGTGATTTAACCCAAAAGCGTATAAGAAAGTTCGGTGCATAACACTGCAGATGTTTTTATTTACTTGAATGATCATATATTAAATATTTTGAATTCCTATTTGTTGGAATGTATGAGATCGATATGCGTTCTAAGTTATCGAGCGACTATGGTACCATCGTGCCGTGCGAAAGGGAACTCACTGTTACCTGCTAGATATTAGAATTCTGTTTTACCAACAAGTAGCGAGTCCCAGAGAGTAGGGGGAGACGGATCTTAATGGGTGCTTTCCAGCTAGGTACAAAGTTAACACTGTCAGTGAGTATACAGCTTATAGAGGTATAATGTCCATGTTAATAAATGTAATGGGTTTGACAACCGTCACCGATAGATGTCGAAATTTAAAATTTAGCTTCTAACCGTCAACTATGGATGGCATGACAGACGCATCATCTTTTTAGGTAGCTCCCTACTAATCAGTAGCAAAATAGTTCCGTCTGCAATAAACAAAATTTACAACGTTGCCAGTTTTTAATCTTTCGTTGAAATTATTGGTCATATACATACATTGTACATATATATTGAACATACATACAATTGTTCTTTTGTTACAAATTGATTACGAGCATATTTTTGATATGCCTTAAATACACAAAATAAGAAAAATAAACATGCAAGTTGATTTGAATTTGTCTTCGAATCTTTTTATGATTGACACGGTATCGTGTATTTCATTTGCTTGACGGATATATCTGGTTATTGTTCTCTTGTGATATTTTCAACGTCTTGTGAGTTCGTCCAGTGTTATAATAACTTATAGTGCATTAAAATCAGATATAACGGTAAGTAATTTTATTTTAAATAATATTTGTAAATAATACTATTGTTAATATGGATAATTGTAATGTTTGTATAGTTATCGTAAGACTTGCCCTGCATTAGTATGCAATTGTCAATTGTTGCATTCTATTTTTTACAATTATTGATTTATATTTTTCCGAAATTAAAACTATCATGATTTAAACATAATATACATTTATAATAATTACATTTCCAATGTCATTTACAAGGTGCAATTATCGTACCTGTAGCAAAATTAGAAGAGGAAATTCTTCAAAGTTTTATAGTTTTCCGGTAAAAGATAAGAAGAGATGTGAAGAATGGATTCTTTCTTGTGGTAATTTTAAATTGATAGGTAAGTTTTGTAAAATTTGTATTATCTAATTTTCATTCCAGCCTATTATTATCTTTGAGTAACATTACATTTTCATCATTTCATGCAATTGTATAATATTTAATCAAAACTCCTAGTGATTCCATATCAAATCCATATTGTATTCGAATTAATTAATTTTGTAGTAATTTACGACAATCTTTCACTGAAATACCTGAAAGTATTATTTGAAAATGCAAGGTATATTATGTTTCAAAAACATATGTAAAATAAGTTGCACGTATAGGATTAAAAAATACTCAGAATCTAAACATAACATTTTCGTTGGTTGTTATCTTGCAAAAGAAAAATATATCTTCCCCTTCCGCACTACATAAATAGTCGGCCACGCACTCTGACATCAAACAACACGCTGAAGAGGGAACATTCCATTCCCTATTACAGCGCAAGCATTAATAATAATAATAAATAAATATACATTGCGATATTAGATTAGTTAAAAAAAATAGTTATTCGTATCGGCAATAGAAACAAAACAGAGTGGTATTTAATTTTTACATTCTTACACAAAGTAATAAGTATTGTAATAATGAAAAAAATCAATCGTGACATTATAAAGCAAATACACCTTTTTACCTTCCTTGTGTCGAATCTGACTATTTTTGGCATAATGTAGGTCATTGTGGTATTGTCCAGTAACGAAAATAAATAGCGTAACAATAAATAGTACAGTTATTGAGATAAAAATAACTACGAGCTATTCTGATTAATAAAACAACATATAAATATAATCATTCTAATTTAAATGAAAGACATATAAATACTCATTTTTTCATTTTTATTCATCTGGTATCATACTGCTTCAAATTTTGTAGATTTGCAATTGTAACGAAACATCAAAATTTGTATTATTTCAGTAGTCATACAGCTCCCTATTAGAATTGTAATTGTACAAACTAAATACTCTAAACCTGATAGCATTCTTATAATAATAATTTTATCATTTTATCTTAAATATGAAATAGAAACGTAATATACCTTGTTAAAAAAATTACCACAAATTAACAATTAGTATACCTCATAAATATGCCATATTTAATTTTAGATTTACAACCAGAGCAGCTGCGAAATATGGCTATTTGTGAAGATCATTTCACTGAAAATAATTTTGTTAATGAAACACACCACCGTCTTATTTACTCGGCAGTACCTATACATTTTTCGCTTTCCCCTCATGAAACTACTACTATCCCAGATAAACACGATTCAAGCGAATCAAGAGATAAATGTGAAACACCCCCCAAAAGTTGTACAATTTCAACTATAGAATTAAGAAAAGATTTGAATATTCACAATCCAGCGAAATCTTATTCTCGAAAACGTCTGTTTTCTGAACAAGGATCGGCTTTTTTAGAGGAGTCATCGTCGAAAAAAATTGGGAATGAAATAAAATTAGTGTCGGCCCTGTTAGATGCGTGTACACCGCCTAAGAAAATAAACATCACGGTAGATACACCAACAAAAAGGAAACTAAAGCTCCGTTTATTAGAAAAAGAAAAATCTTTGGCCAAAAGTAGAGTCCAGCAGTTTCGATTTAAAAAACGACTTGCTATTGGATCTGATAATATTGTAGTAGAACGATTGATTGCTTCCCTAAATCCTGCTGTGCAGACATTTATAAAAATGCAGATCTATCACATTCAAAAGAAAAAATGGAGCGTTCAAGAAAAAAAAATTTGTCTAGCAATTTATTATAAATCACCTTCTTTATATCGCTATTTCTTAAAAGAATATCAATTTAAATTACCCGCTTAGCACCATTAGGAAGTGGTTGCAAGTATATAGATTAACACCTGGCTTTTCTTGTAAGTTTCATGAAAAATTGAAAGAAAAGGCAAAAACAATGACACTGCGAGAGAAAGAATGTGTTCTTATGTTTGACGAAATGGGAATTAAGAAAAGTCTGGACTATCACGAAGGTATGGATGTAATAGAGGGATATGAGGATTTTGGTATAGAACTAAAAAGAAACCAAAAGGTTGGTAAAAGTGCCTTAGTTTTTATGGCCCGAGGTTTGTACGATAACTGGAAAATACCTCTAGGACATTTTATTTGTAGTGGCAGCATAAACGCTGACCGCTTAAAAATTTTATTGCGAAAATGATGAGGATGAATATTTATTTAATACAGTAGAAGAAACAATTACACATTTTATGGTTGCTGATAATATTTCAACTGCAGTAAACATAGAGAATTCCAGTAATACGTCTACAAGTTCCTGCGATATTGAATCTACCTCAGTTTCTACAACCAATCTTCAAACTTGCTCTATTACATACTTTGCGGGCTATTTAATTTACAAATTGAAAAAAAAATTTTGTTGTGACGTATGTTCTGAAAAGATGAGCAAAAAAGAACAAATGTATGACGACAGAGAAATGTTGATTTTTAATAGGGAATACGGGCTTAATATAGGTTCTGAATGTCGATTAAAAAGACCGAACGACCAAATATTAATTATAGTAACTATGGCTTTAAATACATTTAAGAAAATCTTCGATCGGAAACCATTCATCTACGGACTAAAAGAATATATGTATAAAAAAATATTAGTGAAATCCGTAGTAAAAGACTGGGTTCAATCCGAAACGAATTGTATTGATCATAGAATATATCTTTTAAATTTATTATTCCGTACAAAAATTTTTCATGTAACTCGCATGTTTAGTAAAGAAATAAGAGTAAATAAAAAAACAAAAGATAAATCTAAACCTGTCAGAAAATTACGAATTTTAAAAAATGTATAATTATATATTTATGACGTGTAATTATGTGCGTATATTGATCATTTTATATTATTTTATTTATCAAATATTATTATTGTTATATCTCTAATGTTTATTTTTTTTAATCAAATAGCATTTAAGTATTTAATATTACGAAAATTTGTTATTGTTATTTTTTAGTTTATGAATATCTTTCTCTATCTAGTTTTGTTGAAATAAAGGAAGAATTATTTTTCGAAATTTATTTAAATTTAAGATAGTTATTATTATTAATAATTTTTTTTGTAATTTTCGTATTTACTGAGCAAATACATTTTGATGCATACATGTACCCCCTTCCTTTCTTTATTGATGGTCTGCTGTCAGAAAACTCGAGTTATCATATATACAACACAGTGCAACACTGTCTAAATATAGCAAAGATTCACAATTTGGGTTGTTGGGTTACTACCTACACGAGGCGACACATGCTAAACGATGTCACAGTCTTAGTACATCAGAAATAACATTCTATCATCATTACACTCGCTCCATAAGCATTATCTCTCTATAAGATGTATACTCACTGACACAGTGTATGATAACTGCGTTCCAACTACGCCAGAGTACGACTCAACTCGACCCTGCCATACCAGAGATTAATAATCTCTGGCCATACACAGCTAAAAAGCAAAGTCTGGTGCCGTATTAGTAATTCGCATACCAACTATTACAAAATTTATGTGTGTTATCACTGCGTCCCGCGTAAATTACAACATAACAATATTGTACTTGTGCATTTTCGGCTTGGATTGATATGTTAAATATTTAATTAAATTGCACACTTCGAATTTGATTAATATAATTCATTATTAATAGGTTCTTATTGAATTTGTCAGGATCTAGGGATAAATGACTTTCGCGCACTCTATTGGGTAGAGTACGTTACTGCACGTGTTCCAACTAGCAATCGACACTGTGTTTGAGAATGTCTGACTTTCTTGGTAAGCACCCAATGTTATATACCTCCAACAAAGTTTGACTTCATGGTTTAGTTTACGCATAAACCGCGAAGAGCCTGTTTTTTTTTTTTAGTTAGTCCAGGATAGGTACACCTTTACTTTTCGTGTTTCCACGAAAAGCAAAAGTATCAAAGGTACCTCTATATAAAAAACATTATTTAAACAATACAAATATTTTTACTAATTCAGTAAATTAAATTTTATATAACATACACATATTTATATACTAATAATATAAAAAGTATATTTTTATTACTGAATATTAATAATATTCGGTTTTTATTTGGCCCTTCACTCGAATATGAATAGTTTTTTATGATAAATAAAGTAAATGTTAATTCGGCAAAACTACTATTCATTATAGTTCTAAGTAAATTGGAAAGCAGATATTTGAACTGAATCTTGACATTATAATAACAATTAGTTACTCCAAGAGCACCATATGACTCATGACTTTTCACGATTACAGTACTTACTTATTGTATACAAAGTAAAATAGATATTACTTAAAAATAAGCACTCTGCATTTTTATAATATATCATTCATATAGAAATCTCCAAGAAATAAAGTGATACATTCCTGATAAATTACATCCACATAAGTGGTTCCATAAACATGTGCAGGTCGGATAGAGCACAACCGCTGACTGTTGAATTTTTCCAACTATATATGGACAAGTGTTCCGACTTTCGGAAAACTTGCGAGCCGTTCTTCTCTATCAAAGCGAACAGGAACACAACAGGATCGTTTTTGGAAGGGCATGCTTACTACGAACAATTTATTAAAGACTTCATTTCAAAGTTTTACTATTTATTTTTGATTTAGTACTTACATGCCAAATAAGAGATTTCTCAAAAGTAACAACCTCACAATTCCAATTCAAAACGATTAAAAACACACACGTTAGATATATAAGTTAATAAAAAACGAATGACAGTTCATTTATCTATTATGCAATGCAAAATGGATTTCGATATACATTCTAAGAAATAAAGAAATATATTTTTTTTAATATACAGTATAAAATCATCCGAAATTTATTTTGATTAGGTAAATAACAATGAAATATATATAACGTTTAATCCTTTCAAATTTTTACTATTTTATAGGATACACGACATCTCGTAGTTAGTGCGTCATTTAGAAAATTTTAATGATTACTGTCATAAACTCTCTCCATTGGTGGCTATGTTTCTTCTAACTCTCCCTACTCCCTGGTAAGTCTCGCGCAGTTCCATGGTTGCAACGTGCACACAATAAATATTGTATACGTTTATCACTAATAAAGAAGCTCAGTTACTTTTCGAAACCAACATTTTTCTGTCACTATTAAGTTAAATTGAATTGGAAAAAGATAATGAAAATTTGTAATTTTTTCGTTAAAAACATCTGCAGTGTCATGCACCGAACTTTCTTATACGCATATGGGTTAAACCCATTCGTAGTTTCTTTCTTTTTCTAATTTATAATATTTGTTCTAACATTTGAAACACTTTTACACTAAATTTATTTCTTAGAATAAATATAAAATGTGAAACAAAAATTGACAGGCGCAGATAATACGATTTATGTATAAATAAAGATAATATGAAGAAAGTTATTATTTTGAAACCAGTACTCTTTTTGGAAAACAAAATTCAAACAAAAGTCGTGTGAAATATAAATACCGTTAATTTTTGTCCATAAAATTTTCTGTAACTGTAACCATTTTTGAGTAATTGCAGAAACTGAAAAAGATGAAAGTTAACCGGTACTTCCGCTTTGAATATAATTTTCAAAAATAAGAGGTGCACACTCTTGGCATATGCAAATGTTAAGTTTAAAATTTCATAATTTTAGCTTAAACCGTTAAGGCTGTAGAGGTCATACACACACACACACACACACACGCACACACACACACACACACACACACACACACACACACACACGCGCAAACGCACACACTTACACACACACACAGTGTGTGTGAGTGTGCGTGAGTGTGTGTGAGTGTGTGTGAGTGTGTGTGAGTGTGTGTGTGTGCGTGTGTGTGTGTGCGTGTATCTGCGCGTTACTTTTCTCGTGCTTAGCGGCAGCCGTGGTTCTCCTGGCCGTAGCTAAGTGTGAGTTCTGACGGTTTCTGACACCCGTTTCATTTACCGGTTCGCGTTCTTTCGTTTCGATAACGTCGCGTTTCTTTTCGCGTGTCTAGTGGCAGCCGTGTTACTCCTGGCCGTATATAGACAGGATTTCCGACCGTTTTACCAACCGGTAATTTTACCGGTTCGCGTATTTTTTTTATTTTATTTCTAGGGCCGTATTTTGCCATAACTTCGACCATTCATCCGCCGCCGACCGTTAACCTGTATGTTATTTATGTTTGGTTATTTAATAGACGAATAATAAAAACCCCGGTAACAATACTATCGTTATTTATGAAATAAACCCTGACCCTTCCGCTGCAGCTAGTCCCGACAACCCCCCTAGTAAGTGCGTCCGCAGTAAAATAAAGCTGTAACCGCTACAGGCGCCCGAGCACCAGGCAACCAACGCAAACTAGTAAGGGGTTACTTTGTTACGTGGGCAATACCAGGCCCAGATAACGTTACAAATTGGCGCCCGAGCAGGGACTTGAGAAAAACAAATAATGCCGGACAAAATACCGCCTCTGCCGTCACCCTCACCCACACTTGCGTGGGTGTATGCTCTGAAAAAGGAAGAGCTCCAGACCCGATTGTCCGAATTGGGGCAAGACGCAACAGGAACGGCAGACGACCTGCGAAAAAGGATGGTAGCCGTCATACGGCTACTAACGGAGCCAGAAACATCCGAGAAAAAAAATGAACCGACAGAAGGGAACACGGCCGATCATGAAACCGCTTCATTGCCGATTCTACCTACATGGGGCCACTCACCGGTCCCCATATGCGAGCAAGTACGCAAATGGAACACTCAGTTCGACGGAAAATCCGACCCTGTTTCATTCCTAGAAAGGGTAGACGAGTTGCAAGTGAGCTACAATATCCCCGGCAAGTTGTTACTGACCGCATTGCCAGAACTCTTCCGCGGAACTCCACTCCAGTGGGTCCGAAACAATAGAGATAACTGGGACAACTGGCAAGATTTCCTGGTAGACTTCAGGGAGTTCTACATCGGTACCGAACAGCTCCTACGATTAGAAGAAGAGATAAGTAGCCGCAAGCAGAAGGCCGGCGAAAAGGGGCGAGACTATCTCACCGATATCCGGACACTCATCCGACGATACGGTCGTCTTACCTCGGAACTAGAACTGGACCGGATCTTCATAAACTTGCTCCCGGAATATCGGCAATATATACACCGACGGGACGTCAAAGACATCCGTGGCCTCATCCGCGAGATGGAAGAATTTGAGCGACTTCAGAAGGAACTCAAGCCGCAACCATGTATATATATATATATATATATATATATATATATATATATATATATATATATATATATATATATATATATATATATATATATATATATATATATATATATATATATATATATATATATATATATATATATATATATATATATATATATATATATATATATATATATATATATATATATATATATAATATATATATATAAATATATATATATATATATATATATATATATATATATATATATATATATATATATATAACTTTTATTTCTCACAATACAAGGTTAACAAAAAATGATATCTTGTATAATTTTATTGTACGTGTTTATTATGTTGTTTAAACAGAACAAGAACTGAACAGAATACGTGACTTATATCTAATATTCGGAATATTTATAGGTTTCATAACTTCCACTTGTCACGTGACAATAAACATGTGTTGTCGGACAAGACAAAGAAATCAAATCATCAGCTAATAATGCAACATGTAATATGCTTATAATGCACCAATATAACTCCTCCCTTATTAAGTGATGATTTAAGTTCTTTTTACAATATTGCCGAGTTTCTGACATCTTCCAAAATTATATCGGTATTAATCTTATTTTTCTTAATTTTCAAATATTTAACTCTTACTTTATATATTATTACAATGATTAAAATTACAATTATAATTACTATCATTGCAGAGTTAGTTACACTATGTTCTCCGTTAGTAATTATTTCTTTTATCTTTGGGATTTCGGGTATGATTATATTTTGTTTATGAATAGTGTTGATTTCAAAAGATCTATTAACAATTTTGTCATTTCTGATTTCAAAATTCATGTTTTCAAAAATGATTTCTCTAGCATTATTCATTGTTGGGACTAAATTATAATTATCTATCGTACAATCATTCCTGACAATAAATTTGTATATTCCTATAATTCTCTTTTTAATATAATAACGTGTACAATTTATTTCCAAATTTCTTGTTTTACTACTAGCGATGTAAGCTATGTTTGAATTTTCAATTTTGAATAAGGCAAATATTTCATTTATTTTATGATATTCGCATTGTTCATTATTTTGATAGTTTATTAATTGTTTATAACATTCATTGACTTCTATAAAGTTTGTTTTACAATAATTATTATTATTAATCATTTTACAATCATAGACGTAATACAATTTATTATTATGTTTCATAATTAATTCTTTTTCTTTATTTAGCAAATACATCTGATTTTCAACTAACGTTGGTATAGGTGTTGTTTGTATTAATACGTAATTATATATAAATAATATTCATATTATCATTTTAATTTTAGTAAAATTAGTGTAGAATTCGATAAAATAACAATATATATTTTAGATATAAAAGAAAAAATTAGCAATAGTAAGAGTGAATTACATATATATATATATATATATATATATATATATATATATATATATATATATATATATATATTATATATATATATATATATATATATATATATATATATATATATATATATATATATATATATATATATATATATATATATATATATATATATATATATATATATATATATATATATATATATATATATATATATATATATATATATATATATATATATATATATATATATATATATATATATATATATATATATGTGTATATATATATTGAAACGCGTCGCATATTAGTAATATTCATCGCGGTTATAAAAGTAAATAATAATATATTTTTAAATAATATAGAGAATTTTTACGCAGACTGTTGTAACAAACGCGCGTCTTATGAGAACGTGCACGCGTTTGGCTCCCTCTTAACTATATGCGTGTAGCGATGTTTCTTCTATACTCACCTGGTGGTTGGTTTTAGGTGAGCTCTTCTAATACACACTTAAATGTCCAGACTAGGATTAGCTCGTGAGAGAATTAAATTGATGCAAATAATAAATAAGAATTTAATTCAAAACTATAAAGATATAACAATACAAAAATAAACAATGACTTTACAAAATACTGGTTTAAGCTTACGTTACTTACTGACAAAATACTACTCGCTAATCGCAATCTGAACTGAGACCCTGATGTCCAGCGACATCGCCATTTTATACTCAGTCCTGACCTACATTCAACTGGCCGATATTGTAAACAAATCCCGGCCTAGCAACAATTCGCTGAATGCGTAAAGACAATTTTATGCAAGTGTTGCTAGTTATTACGTAGCTAGTTGCGCTTGCTAAACGCGAACTACCTAGCTCAGCAGAAACTGAACTAGGTTGATGCGCAACCAGCATGATTTGTTACACTGTACTTTCGAAAGTCAAGTGTTTTTAACGTTGTTACAAAAATTGGTCACACAAACTAAATACCAAAATAAGGATTATTACTCGAACACGTGCAACCCTTTAAATCATCTGGTAATACTCAAACCCCATGTCTCTATTTACTTCAAGTACCATAAATTATATAACAAATATTTAAGGGATATTTGACCCTCGGGCGGTCAACTTAGGCTTTTTTTTCTTGAAACTAACCAGATGTTGAAAAATGTTAGTGACAGCGTTTTTTTGAATATTAGCGTTAAATAATACAATAAATAACTGTAACTTAAAACCATCGTTACTTGCCTCGACTGCATTAAGTAAACGCCTTTTTCCCATAAATTCAAAACGTATTGTCAGTTCGCAAGAACTAACAAGTTCTTTGATCAAGCGCGACCAGAGGATAATTTTGGTCGCAATAAAGATTAAATTACACAGAATCGGGGAAGACACAAAGAATTTGGTATAATTATTTAAACCAAACGATTCTTACAAAACCATCTTTTAATTAAAACGAAATATTGCCGTGACTTCTCCACATCTTGAGTATGATGGAATTTTGAGTATAGCAATAATGACCATTTATTTATATCGGGCTGTTTAAACAATTTCGTAGAATTATTTAAACATTGAAGGAAGAAATGTGTAACAGTGTCAAGTGAGACGCACGGATGCGTTGGTGTGTGGGGGTAGGGATAGTGTTCTCTCTCTTTCTTACCAATGGATTTCGCAAGTGCCTCAACCCCGAAGACGCTGAGCTATCCAACCAGTAACCAGGACCGTACTGATGGGGCAGGCCTATTAATATTCGAACGAATAAGGAAGTATAATTGCACATAGTTTTGGATTTAAATTTGGGTTTCTGTGTTATAGAAAAGAATATTCGTTGAGGGGGTGACTTTTGGGGGCGGGAACAACAATTCCGAGCTGATGAGGAACTCACTGTTAGATATAGGAAGATAGTCAGATTTTCTCTGTCAAATCGTTCGAACGTTTTTAAATTTCGTGAGAAATAATAAAACTTAGAATCTTTTATATTAAAATCCGATAAAACAGTTTAAAGTCTTTACTGAGTCTATTTGTTCTGTATTTTAATCGACTGTAAAAGTTACGGCACTAAATTCTTTGAACTTTGTATTTTAATTATTACTACGGCAATAGTCTGTTTAAAATTACAAACGTACTTTGAATTGATAGTTTAATATTCTAGTAAATTCTTTCAAGCTAAAGATTGACGAATATTAAGTCACTAACGAGTTTACGAACGTTTTAATCGCGATCGAGATTCGGAGTGAGAGTTTGTGGGTTTTGTGAGTTCCGTGGATTACGTACGAGTAGTGACGAACCGATCAAAACCAACTGCCAACCAATCCGACCAGTTGATCGATCTACCCATCAATCCGACCAGTCGATCTAGCTACCAACCGACCGACCGTCTATCAGAGGGTTATTAAGCAATAGGAAGAAGATCTTTTATCCCAAATTTAATACAAGTAACTTTCATATATTATTGTCAACGACATACCTATGATTTTGTGAACACTAGCATATGAGATGGATTGAGTGACCGGTCGTTCTGGGGGTTCTCATTGCATACTGCTAAATTAAATTAAATAACGATTACCAGACTAGACTGAATAAAGCTGTATTCAAATCTACCTCACATAACAAGGTGTCGACGACTCTTACTATTTCTACGGTGCACGGGCTGGCCAACATGTTCAATGCGATGTTGGGAAAAGCCTGTTGTCTTTGTATTAGTTTCTATAGATTTAATATGTTCTTTGAACCTAGTTTTAAAATTTCTGCCGCTTTGACCTACATATTTCACGTAGCATTTGTTTCTAGTATAAAAATTTTATTAATAAAATATTTTAAGTACTTTTTTTAATTTAAATATATTATTAAAATACTGATAATTCAAGGAATAATATTATTTAACTTGTAATTATTGTCTTTTTGAAATAAAACTGTTTTTATCTAATTTTGTTTTACTGTCCATTACTTTTGTGACCCACTGTTTATGGCATTGCAGTCTTTACATTGAATTTCATAAACTCCAGATAATTCGTTTTTTTAGATTTTAGGTTTGGTATTTGTTAATAAACTTCTTAATGTTGTTTTATTTATGGAAATAGTTTTTATGTTATGTTTTATGAAAATTGATGTTCCTGTTTGGGTAATTTTAGGGTTATAATTTAAATAAACCCAGTTATTATTTGTATTAATATCTGTTTCTACATAGATATTATTAGAAATACAAAGAAATTTTAAAACAAGGTTCAAAGAACATATTAAATCTATAGAAACAAATACAAACACAACAGGTTTTTCTCAACATAGATAGATTTTGTAGACATTGTTGTGAAGAACCTATGCAACACTGATTACCTGATGATGACTGTAGAATCGAAACGCGTCGATTTTTAAATAAAATAATTATTCGTGGAAATTACCAAGTGTTTTATTTATTATTATATATATATATAAATAAATATATATATATATATATATATATATATATATATATATATATATATATATATTTATATATACAGTCAGCGCAAAAAGTATTCGTACAGGTCAAGTTTTCATAATAAAACTACATTTAAGGAAAAACTATTGAAGATAGATCCAAAATAAAAATATATTGAGTTATATGGAGTCATATGTTTATTTAATTTATGAAAACTATTTATCAAAAATAATATTAATGTGGAAATAAAAATTAAAAACCAACATCACTATCCAAATTAACGCGCAAAAAGTATTCGTACATGTAACAAATTGTTATTATATTTTCAATTTTACACATATAACCTATATTTTTTTGGATATCTATTGGCTCTTATAATAGTTAGGAGTCTGTTTGTTATTAAATTTACCAAATACCTTAAAAAATATTGAAATGCCATACCATTTTTCATGGTGTTCAATTTTCAAATAGTTTTTATTATAAATTTGCCGTTTTCTTATTTATTTTTCATCGTAAGTCCATAAATTCTCATTTTTATAAAAGTCTGATGATTCGGGAGGCATTTTCGATAGCTTGGTGTATTAAAAAGGATTCACAATCTGGATTACCAAGCGCTATGTTTTGGATCATTGTCTTGCATGAATATGACATTTCTCTTGGCTCTCATTTTCTCCATGCTAAGAATGAAATATTCGTTTAAGATGATGATATAGACTTTGTACTCCATAATTCCATCAACTGAGTGTAGTTTTCCAATACCAGCAAGACTCATGCATTACTATACAAGTACATGTTCGCCACCGTGTTTTACTAAACGAAGTAAGCTTATTTTGTCATATTCGGTTTGTGTTTTTCTCCCTAAGTGCCCCTACCATCCGAACCAAAATTATTGTTTTTTGAGTCATCAGGATATATAACTTTATTCCAAAGCTAAATTTTCCATTTATGAAGACTTTAACAAACGTCAATCGCTTCTTTCAATTAACTTCGCAATCTCAATATTTTCTTCGAGCAGATCGAGTAAGATACCCAGTATATCCTAGTACATTTCGGCTAGTACACGGACACAAATATCTTTCAGTGGTAATTTACAGTTCTTCAGTAAACTTTGGTGCAATAATTTATGGAATTTCTTTAATTTTCCTTACAGTTTTCCAACGATCAAGGCAACTGACTCTGGTGACCGGGCCACTTCTGTTTATATATTTCGGTGTTTTAGTTTCACGAAAGCTATTAATTCTATTTTACACTGTGGAATACGGTCTATGTATGATACTTGAAATCTTTCACAATGAAAAGCACTAATTATGCAATGAAATAATAAATTTTCTTTCAGTTTAACTAGTTTCTTTGCTTTTACTTCTTATATTGCACAGATAATTGGTAAATGACATTGGTTTATGAAAAATTTCATATAATATGTTCGGGGGAGGCCCCATGTTATTGTTATTCATGCCATTTGGCGAAAGTCTATAAAATAACTGATGCTGAAACAAAAATACTAAAGTGTACGAATACTTTTGGCGCGCGAATTTGACGTGTGTCATCGGTTTCTATTTTTTATTGGCCCTATACTTTAATTTTTGTTGCTTAATTTATGTATAAATATTGAATGAGTTTATCCATGATACTCTACATATTTTTATATTTTAGTTATCTTCAATTGTTTTCCTGTAAAAGTAGTTTCTTTGTAAAAGTTTTAACTGTACGAATACTTATTGCGCTCACTGTATATGGTAACGTATTGGTTTTTAGGATCTAATTAATAAATATCAATACAAGTTTTATATTAAATCGGGCTCTTTATTATATCTACGGTCTCGGAAGGTTTATAACTACGCTTTACCACTACAGCATCATATACGAGACTGCCCAAAAAGGTTTGTCGCCTGATCTTAAAATTGACCACATCTGTTTACTCTTGGTCCACATTGGTCCTTATCTTGAAATATTAAACGACCATAAATCTCTTATACGTGTAACTATAACTAATCACAAAAACCTTAGACTAAACATAATATAGATTAACTTTTGTATATACATATGCATGGATATTTCAACATAACGTTTCAATATTTTTACCTTCATTTTAACCTCGGATACAATGGAAAATATAGTATACAAAGAAAAATAATATAACGGAACATGCAGCTTAATACTAAGACGGGGAAATACGACAATACAATTTATACGCAATTAAAAAAATTATAAAAAATGATAAATAGACATTTATAAAAATATGTTACAAATTAGAATACTTGATGTATTTTACATATTATAAAGCGCAAACATGCAAAAAAGTTTAATGGAAAATTTTGTGATGGTTTAATTTCAGCTTCTCTTTGTCAACAATTCACGTTTTCAAATTTGACTTGCTTTACTTTACGTGTATTACTGTCCGGCAAGAACCACGAGGAGGTGGAAGCTGATTTGTTTTATAATCAAAAAATCTTTCAAGCCAACTAAATTTGAAACATGTTTTTAAATAAATAATTTAACTCTTGCCGGGATGGGAAAGGAAACATCGGATACTTTTGGATAAAGGCATTATAGAGATATAGTCGGATAATTTAACCTGCCGAAGTAGAGGTAATATAAACATTATCGAATGAGTTGTCACTAAATCAAATAGGTTTACTCATCAATGTGGCACCCAAATGTTTAATGACAACTACCTAACTATTACCACAATAATAACATAATATATATTAATTAAAAAAGATAAATTTACTGAGTTTAAAGGCATTTAAAATAATATAATGTGTTCAACCGCAATATTTAAGTAAATATTACCATATTTTATATTTGATTGTAAATTAATTTTGATTTGAATTTTATTTGTTGGATATAATACTCAATTTCCTTTTTGCGGTACTTTTATTATTTCTTGCTTCTTCTGAAATCCATTTACATTCTTTATAAATTTTGGTGTTAATTAATAAATTAATAAGATATAATTTATGGTCATAGCATGTATCGGCTTCGTCAAGCCAGCCCTGATACATATTGTTTATATTAAAAATAATTTTGTTTATTAACCTCCGTTTAAGAAAATTCAAATGTTTAATCTTTTCAAATTTTCTAGAGAAAATTTGTAAACTTAAAAATGCTATATTAATTAATGATTATGAAGGTTTTTGAAGACTGCCTAAAGGATTTTTAGAGCTGAACGTTTTTTTAATTATTAATAATTCATTTTTTATCTGTGATACTTTCGTTTTCACAAATTAATCGATAGATTTAAATTTAACAATGCATTTAATAACTAAATAACCAGCAAAATATAACACGGAACATGATTCTAAATTATGTTTTTCTACTTGATGAGCAGGAAGACTTAATGGGCACCCGGGGCATCTGGAACTTGAATATTATTTATTATAATTTCATTATTATTTTCGCATGGTTCTTTATTTAATTGTTCATTAGAAGTAATCAATTCTAAGTTTTCGTCTATATCATCTAAACTATTTGAAGGTTCTGGGGGTTTCATCAAATAAGTTATTGCAATAACACGTTGTTCTAAATGTTTTAACGGTTGGATTAAAATTAAAGCCGCTTCGTTGGCGTATCATTGCAAATGTATTTTCAAGAAAGTCCTGATTCAATTTTGCTGTTGTTATAAACTGCTGGTTATTTAACTTCAGTTCCGAATTCGATAACATTAAAATTGAATTTATAGTCAATTTTAGTCCTGTAAAACAATCAGGTTGGCGTGGACAAAGTGGATTTAATTTTTGAATATTATTCATCATATCATATCCCTCGTTTAAAATATGTATTATATGCGGAGATGTCTCTGAAATTGCACATTTATTGGGATTTTTATCAAAAAGGGTGTGACTGTTTAGTGAATCAAATAATATGTTCATTTGCAAAATAAAATCAGCTTTGTGAACACCGGTATCACTTTTAAGTTCACCTGTGCCGATGGCTGTTCTAATAGAAGTAGCTACACTATGGCTAAAGATTTGTAAAGCTAATTTACAATTAATTTTTTGAAAGTTATTTGGATTTATATGAACTTCTGTTAATTTACAGTTCGATCTCGCTAGTTGACTACATTTATCTATATTATAAGTTTGTATTACGTCTGTGAACGATACTTTATTGCCATATAAAATAAAATTACAATTTAACCAATTATTTCGAACATTTTTGAATAGATGTGGCACATCGTATATGATATATATTTGTTGATTATTAACAGTAAAATAAGGCCTGTCTACGTTAACATTTAAATTCTCAAGAGCGCTTCTATTATTCGACCCTTGATCGCAAACAATTGCTTTAGGAGTTAAACCGGAATTTATCAAATTTTCAATACACATTACAATTAATTTTGTTAATTCAGTATTCTTAACACTGCTAGCAGATATGAAATATGCAACTGGGAGTTTCCACTTGAAATACAAACCACGAACCATAAACAGTAAGGCGCTTCCGCCATATTTAAAATTTCGACCAAGTGGTCCTAAGTCTTCAAAACCTTCAATCATATCAAATTGTTTATTATACTCCAAAAAATTTTTTAATGCCATTTCATCAAAGGCAACAACGCAACATTTTTCCGTATCAGACATTGATGATGCCTTAAGTCCTATTTGTTGAAAAAAGGCTGGACTAAAACCAGTTTTAAATTTTGACTTTGTTATCCACGACTTTATTGTTGAAATAGCCGGAAGTATTATACCAACACTTATAAAAAAGGCTGAAGGTGATTTGAAATAAAAACATAGAGAAAATTCTTTTTCCGTTTTGGACCATTGGTTTTTAGTGCGATGACACATTTGCATTTGTACCAATACCCTAGAATATTCTGATTTAAAATTAAAGTTATTGATATCGGAAAGAATATCAAATTTTGATTTTCTTTCTTTCTTAAATTTTTTAGCTTCACATAACAATGATCGTTTATTTTTATTTAAAAGTTGAACACGTTTTAATTTTTTACGAAGTGATTGCTCTCGCGGGAGTGTCAGTATCAGAAAATATTTTTTTTCGGCAAGCTAAATCTGGGGAACACAAAGATTAGATGACCATTGTTGTGCAGCTTCACTGATTGTTGGCTGACTTTCCGGTGTTGAAGGCAAATCAATTTCATCTGAATATAAATTACTGTATTTGAGTTTAGGAGACACTACTTTAAATTTTGATGGTGATAATGGGATTAAATTAGAATTTATCTCTAATACTTGTACCGGTACAGCATTGACACACAATTTATTTCGCAAAGAATTAACAAATGAATCGGAATTGAAATGATCCGCACAAATCAGTTTACGTTGAAGCTTAGCAAAAGGCATATCGATAATTTCCTGAAAATAAATAATTGTATATTTAAATTATTTGAAACTTGTAATTATTTAGAAATTATTTAACGAAATAGTATTGCATGCCTATTAGTATAGAAAACTTATTATCACTTATTGCGACCCATAATTCACACTTTATTTTATCTTTGACTGGAAATTTAAAAAAGGATAATTTGGGATGGTCCATATGCGATTTTTTACAATTAAAATAAGCACACTTCTGACCAGACATCTTATATTAATTTTAAATAAATTTGGAATTGATATGAATATAACAAAAAATATCACTCGCTAAATATACATGCAATTGTATACAAATGAAACAATCCGTAAAAATTCACGAACTATTCAATATAAGATCAGATTTCTTATCGAAATAAAACGGAAACTGTCGAACATGTATGGTTTTAGCTTCAGGAGTATAGCGGTTGCCATCTCTAGTCCGGCATTGCGTACAAAAGAGAATACGAAACATGCGCAATGACAGAAGAGGCAGCGACCTTAGAGCCTGGCCATGTGACTATAGCAACAAATTTAGCCGGGAGAGGCACCGATATAAAAATCAATCAAGCATTAAATAAGTTGCGTGGCTTACATGTGTTGCTCACCTATTTGCCCAACAACGCACGCATTGAACAACAAGCGTTTGGAAGAGCAGCTCGATGTGGTTGTAACGGGTCGGCTCAGCTAATTGTACAAGGATCCGGTAGCTTTTTAGATATATCTAATGTAAGAGATATGCGAGAATTAAAACGTATTTCCGATTTAAAAGTAGATTACGATACTAGAATTACAGCGGAGGAATCATTTTTTGAAGAGTTCACTGCAGTTTATCGTGAACTAGGTAATAATTCAGCAGAGTCATGGTTTAAGGAAATTGCACTAAAGCGAATCATAGATAGATGGGCATATTGGTTGGACGAAAACGGAACGAAAATGAAAGAAGATTGTTGCCTTGCGGTATTCCGAACATTTTTATCTGAACTGAAGGCGAACTTTAAAAATTGGTCCACTTGGAACAACGACCCTGTAGCTCTCATAAAACTAGGCATTAAACACCTTGAAACCAAATCATATCAGACTGCAATAGAAATCTTCGATTTCGTTATAACAGAAGAACCTGTCTTTTGTGAAGCTGCACACTACTATAAAGCCGCAATATTTGCAATGTCTCTTAACTTTGAAAATAAATCTTTCAACGCCGATGATTCAGATACATATCAACAGTTGCTATCAGAACTAACTAAAGCTGAGAAAAAACTTAAAAACCGCAAAGACGCTTGTATCATGGGATCGACATTTGTGCAAAATCTAAAAGAATCGTTGAAAAATTCGTTTGTTCAAATAGACGCGTTTAAAAATCAACAGGAACATTTTATTAATATTTATGACACCTTTCGCGATTCAATACAAAGTATAATTGGTCGTGTAGTCTCCAAATCGGCATTTAAAAATGAAGAAATCGATGATGCTATGTCTGCAGAAATATACGATGGTTTAATTGATGGCAAAGTTTTAAAGAAGGCTCGAGTGAATCCTGTGGTGAAAGACGATTTGCTCGAAATAAGTACCAATTATGGAATATCAGTTAATACATTACTGGATTTTATCAGAAGATTTGAATCGAAGGAAATAGATGAAGATGCGTTTTTGCAGAAATTGAAAACCTGTATTAAATTACCAACACTAGAAGACTTCTGGGATACATTAATACAGCAAAATAAACTCAAAGAGGAAACTGTATTTGTGATTGTCAATAAAGCTCAATTAATCAATGATCAAAATTTGTTGAATACAATCTTTAAACTAACTATCGATACTCATTTGAATGATAAAAAACAAGTTTACATGAAACGAGTTACACACGTTGATGATTCATGTGATTTCTTTGAAATAGATACTTTCAAAACGGCCGTAGGTTTGACAATATTTGAGCAATACCAACGACAAGGAATTATCAGTATAAATAAGATTGCAACTGTTGACAGGAATAATTGTACTACATATTTAAACAAATTTGATTATATCGAACCTAAAGATTTGGAATCAGACAATATATCAATTAACGAAATAAACGACATATTTGAAGTATTGACTGAAAACGGAACTTTAACAGAATCGCAAAATCGATATCGATTTGTAGCAAAATATGATGAAACGAATTTGAATAGAATACATGTATATAATCAGTCGGTTGTCAATGTTTTTCGAATTCAATTCTCATATAAAAACGCACTAGACAAGATGTTAGTTTCTTTGAAAGAAAACGACTCGCCCGTATTTGTTGATCTAATTACAGAGCCGCATACATCTTTAATGTGGGATATGATTGAGAGTAATATTATAGAACCAGTCAAAGTAGAAACAATCGAAGAAAACAAAATAAATGATATTATTGAATGTCTTGTAGTGAGCGAAAATCACAAAAAACATATAAAAAGCGTCTTAATTAATATGATCTCCAGTTTGGAACGATTTGAATGTCCAATTTTTAATTTAGTATCAATTGAAAAATATTTCCATGAAATGAAAACAGCACCTTTAGAGGAATTAAGCGCATGTAAATTGAATGGATTCAATTTTATTTTAACAACAGAAAATAAGAAATGGACGAGGAAAATGATATTAAGTGTAACAAGCATAATAGTGTTGGCTTTAGTTGAAATAGCAGTAGGATTCGTAATTCAGCTTTCCAGTTTAGCTATGGCCACTGAAGTTGGAGGTTTTATGATTGGTGAAGGAATTGCTGATTTAATATATACAGTCAATTGTGGGAGGACTGGATATTTCAGTTGGGAATCATATAAAGACCATAAATTAAAAAGTATGTTATTATCTATAAGTACCATGGGAATTGGGAAATTTATATCATTTGGCGCATCAGTTGCACGATTTGGTAGTAAAATTATTACAACTGGAGCAGTTGCTGTTGGAGAAGAAGTAGTAGAAATGGCTGCTAAAGAATTATTTAAAAGAGCTGCCTTGAATGGAGTATACACAGAAGTGAGCAAAACGCTTACACGGAAATCGTGCGAAATCATATATACAAAACTAGTCGACATTACTCTTACTACAATTATAGAATCATATTTAGAGAGTTTACTTACCACTCTGTCTAATACAATTTTGATTGATGCTAAGAACGAATTACTACATCATCCACTAAATAACACACTGGAAAAGTTATACCATCGTCTTGGTCCATCAAAAGCACAAGATTGTGTTATGCATTATACAGAGAACGTGTTTAGTGAAGCTCATTTGCGCATTAAGTGCCATGACTCAAATTTATCTATTTGCAGTACCATATGCTCAAAGTTTACAGAGATTTTAACGCAAAATAAAAATTCCGCGAATACAGTATTAATTACGGCACTTGAATCATCATTTAATGTTGCTAAATTTGCAGCTAGATTAATTGAGATACGCCAAAGTGTACAAAAACTTCTGAATAATCTAAACAGTCAAATATTGGCAGACATAGAAAACTCTGAAACCCCGCTACAAGAATCAATAATTATTGATCCAGAAGATTTTGATCGTTTTAAATTAAAAATTATCTCAGATTGGCGTAATACTCTGTGCAAAAACGCTCATGAAATGTTTGAAAGGAATGTAACAAAACCTTCGATGGATCGATGTCGTCAACTGTTAATGGCAAACGCACGCAAACGTAATAAAACGTTTAGGGTAGCGAAAATTTATCGTTACAATTTTAAAAAAAACAAACTACCACTCATTGAACAACTTAGCGACAAGTTTCTACATTTGGAAGTAATGTCGAAACTAATACGCGATTATCAGGAGTCGCTTATGAAACTACGCTCCAACACCAAGGATTACAATATGTATGCTGATTTATTACTCGAAAACAGTCATATGGACCCTGTGTGCTTAAAAGCGTTCCTCAACTCCAAAATATCAGGAAAAGCAATTAAAATTTATGTCGAAACACAAGATAGTGGCATTGCAGAAGAGTACCACTCTGAAGACAGTGTAGGTGAATTGCAAATAATTAGATTAAAATTAAAAAATAATCATTACTCAAATAGAAATGGCGAAGCCAATGTAGGTGGCTATGATTGCTTGTACCATGCCTTAGTGATTGATTTACCTGAATTACAAACCATTGCTCCAGGTGATTTTCGACGCAGAATTAGTAATACCATTCGAACAGACGCTGCAATTCAGCAATTGATATCACAAGGGCACCATCGTTTTTCTATCAGCAATAAACCATATGGAGAATCTGTTGGTAAAACAAAACAAATACAAGATGAATTAGTTGTAATCAGTGACACAAGTGTTTTTTCGCAACGAAACATTGGGGATATAAATCATCTAAGCGAAATAGTAGACCCTATACAAAATAAACCATATATTGGCAATCCAGTAAACGCTAAGCATAATAATTTTGGTGGGCTCATATTCGTTAATAATGGATGTATTGTAGCGGCCTCCACAATCGATAATCCTGAGGTGCCTGTTGATGTGCGAGTTTTTGGCAATGACGAATTGATGTTAGAAGCGTTATTGCAAGATACGAAATTATCTCATTACAAGAACAAAGAAGTGGCAGATGACAAATTACGTAAATGCAATAGTGTTGAAAATATATTTACGACACATTTGGTTGCAGAAGAAACGACAAAAAAGAAGGGATATGACTTGGTAAATAAATTCAAATATGTTACAAGGAATATTTTTGGGAAACCTAAAAAACTGCGCAACATGCGATCAGAGAGACAAAGATCAAGAAGTGCAAGTCGAGTATAAAGGGCATTAACTTAAATATTTTTTGATGCAATTTATTTAAATGTATTTGGACCGCTTTAGCGTTTTATTCTTGTGGCTTTGCATTATCTTTACTTATTTTTACTTTTTAACCATTTTTAGCAAATTGTAATTTTAACTATCAGTTAAAATCGGATCTTAAAATAATTTTCGTAATAATCATGTTTTATTTTCATTCGCTCAAAAATTTAAGCATAAATCATATGAGTTATATTATTTTTTTATTTCTGTTTACTTCAATTATTTGTAACAATTGCATGTTGCATTATTTAAATGTTTTTGTTTTGGTTGGATTGGTAAACTTTTCAAACCATTAATAAATTTTACAATTACTTGAAAAAGATTTGTTATTAATTAAAAATGTTCATGATTGTTGGGTAGCCTATATTTGTAGTTATGTTAAACTTTCTATGCGTTGTTTGATTTTTGATAGATTGGTACATTATCTAGGTCCAATAACATTTGTTGTTCTTTGTGCAAAAGGTACAAAAAGCTCACAAATCCTGACCACATTCCTTGGGTCCCACCACCCATTTAATGCCAAATACCCAAAAAACCGTTATTTCTTAGTTTAACCCTGTTTCTTCCTAAACCAATCAGTAATTTTAGAACATAAATAAATACTGTAACATTTGTGCTCATTCATGTTTGACTGACGATGGCTACTAGGTAACCGAAATGTACATTTTGTATTACAAATAAATTGAGATGAAAAGTTAGTTGTTTATTTTATTACTAATAAGTTAAAGGGATCATTCTACTTTAAACATCCGAAAAAAAGATTATATTAGTGAATTTTTTTTAGGTTTTACATAGTTTATATATTAGAAATCTGCAGTGTCTTGCACTGAACTTTCTTATACCCATTTGGGTTAGACCACATCGTAGATTCGTTATTTTTCAAATTTATAAAATTTGTTCTAACCTTAGGATCACTTTTAAACTAAATATATTTCTTAGAATAAATATAAAATGTCAAACTTCAAATTATTTAAATCTATTTTGTTAAATAATTGACAGGCGCAGATGATACGATTTATGTTTAAATAAATATAATAATAAGAAATTTAAATAGCTATTGCGTATGATTTGAGTTATGTGAAGTTTTTAAATAGCTATTATTTTGAAACCGGTACTCTTAGGAAAAAAAATTTCACAAAAGTACACTCCAGGAATATGCAAATCTTAAGTTTAAAGTTTCATAATTTTACCTTCAACCGTTTAGGCTGTAAAACGCATAGACACAAAAAATAGTCGGAATCGATTCAGGGAAGGTCAAAACGAATATTTCTCGAGATCAAAATTACAATACTTACTTATACATAGAGTGCTAAAAACAAGTGAGTCTACTGTTTTACCGCTTTCTCGGCATCGGCTGAACAAATTAAAAATATTTACAATTAGTAAGAACATGGCTATGGTTAAAACTAGAATTAATAACTTTTATGAAAAAATGACAAAAAGTTGAATGCTTGAAAAAAAAACAACTGCAGTGGCTTGCAGTGAACTTTCTTATACACATTTTGGTTGGATCATATCATATTTTTACTTTCTTATACGAAGTATAAGTAAGTATTGTAATCATGAAAAATTTCGAACTCGAGATTTTAACGGAAATATACGTTTTGACCCTCCCTGAATCGATTCCGACTATTTTTGGAATGACATCTGTCTGTGTGTGTGTGTGTCTGTATGTGTGTGTGTGTGTGTGTGTGTGTATGTTCTCTACAGCCTAAACGGTTGAAGCTAAAATTATGAAACTTTAAACTTAAGATTTGCATATGCCTCAGGTGTGCACCTTCTGTTTTTGAAAATAATATTCAAAGCGGAAGTGCCTGTTTACTCTAGTCATTTTTTGCAATTTCTGCAATAACTCAAAAATGATTACAGTTACAGAAAAATTGCATGAGCAAAAATTAAAGGTATTACTATTTAGCACAACTTTTGTTTGAATATATTTTCCAAAAAGAGAAGTTTTTTCGAAATAAATTTTTGCTTATTATATATATTTTTACATAAATCGTTTCATCTGCGCCTGTCAATTGTTTAACAAAATAGACTTAAATAATTTGAAGTTTGACATTTTATATTTATTTTAAGAAATATATTTACTGTAAAAGCGATCTAAAGGTTAGAACAAATATTATAAATTAGAAAAATAATGTAACTACGATATGGTTTAACCCATAAGCGTATAAGAAAGTTCGGTGCATGACACTGCAGATATTTTTTAATAATATTTTACTAACCTTTGCAACACTTTTTCACTAAATATATTTCTTAAAATAAGTATTAAATGTCAAATGATTTAAGTATATTTTGTTTTTCTGCAATTGACAGGCACAGTTGATACGATTTATGTTAAGATAATTATAATAAGAACCAATTTCAATAGCCATTTTCTCGTTACCAGTTACATTTTTGAAAAAAATGATC
Organism: Nebria salina; assembly: GCA_944039245.1. Classification (NCBI taxonomy): domain Eukaryota; kingdom Metazoa; phylum Arthropoda; class Insecta; order Coleoptera; family Carabidae; genus Nebria; species Nebria salina. Next base: position 112,407 of record OX063277.1, read on the forward strand.
AAACGAAGGTTGCACAAAATGTTAACGTGCAATCGTTTTCGAGTTATTACAGAAACCGCAAGAAATGACTAGAGTAAACATGTACTTCCGGTTTGAATATACTTTTCAAAAATAGAAGGTTTTTTAGGAGAGCATATACAAATCTTAAGTTTAAAATTTATTTATAATTTTACATTAAACTGTTTAGATTGTAGAGCGCTCACACATACACGCACGCTGGCACACACATCAGTTAAATTCAAAAATATATTCGTTTTCAGTATACAAAGGAAATATATAATTGGATTTATGATTGACCGGAATGTAGAATGAGATATTTTGAATATTTCCAAATCAAACAGTACAAGTAAGTGTATGGAAGTGAAACAGGGAATGCGGCAGTGACTTGTAAAATCTGTTCTCAGGAATTGGCATCAAGCAATGCCAGTTCAAGATATAGCTGTCCTTGATGGCCTACTTCAGAGCTACGTGTGTTTCGTGGAGTTGTGTGTATGTGTGTGTGTGTGTGTGTGTGTGTGTGTGTGTGTGTGTGTGTATGTATGTGTGTGTGTATGTATGTGTGTGAGTGTATGTGTTTATGTGAGTAGGGAAGAGTTGGGAGAGTACCGAACTATTGTACAACTTTTATATTGGCATTTAATGAATATTTGCCATTTTCAAATGCGCTCCCTCTACTTTCATTCTTTTGTAATTTTTTTCCTAAGGTTTTCCCCTTTTTTGTCGATAATTTTATCTATTTTTTCTCTTTTTCTATTTTCATTTATAACTTGTTCTGTTTTTCCCATCTATAAGCCTTTGTCGTTTTTCAAGTTGTACTTTATAGTGCGTCGAAGCTAGAATTTCACATTTTTATCATTCATTTAAAGATCTACTGGGAAGAGAAAATATTTGAAGGCGTAGTTTATAGTGATGTATCAAGGTGCGAAGTTGATTATTCAACCTGCATTTCCTGTAAGGTACATGATGCGGATGAAGTTTCCAGAGATGAAGGTGACCCAGCTTCAGTTTCATTAGGATTATTGGTTGGTTTATCTTGCGACTGACCAACGAATGAAGCTGTAAAATCTAAATCACTGAAAACACTGCGGTTCAGTGGACTGATTCCTATACAAGAAAACCCTGACTGGGCTAATTCCACTCTGCAAATCTGAGAAAAGGCTGCATTCCCCAAACCACCAATCTTCTTCACCACAATTTCCTTTGTTTTATTAAAGCAATGATAGATATTTAACTGATTTGCAAACTGGTATGCAAGTTTCGAAAAGTCGGATCTGCTGAGTTGCATGAGTTGGGTGTCTAACTTCTTAACATGCTCATATAACATGTTTTCTTGTTTATCAATAAAAATGCTCGGAAATAACTCTTTGTTGTACGTGTTGGCCTTTATAATTACTTCTTCTTTTCTTACAATACATACTTATTACTTCGTATAAGAAAGTAAACATATTTCAAAATTAAAATGCTGTATACATTATTGAATGGGTCCATAAGCGAATGTGAAGTGCTTTTTCAAACAATAGGACATAATCCGTCATTCAAGCGGTTAAAATGTAGAAATATAAATGCGTACATTATAATACAAACGTTTGAATATTTTAGTAGCCAACGTTGATATTACTGTTGATCTATAATTACATAAATATATGAAGGTCAAAATAGTGTAAAACCAAATAAATCCATAAAGTTACTCCATCTGAAGCGTATGCAGATCCTTATTCAGATGTGTGCGAATTTCAAACATTAAAACATTATTATACACAGTATTTTGTGTAAATGAAAAAGTAGTAATTAAAATTTTATTATCAATTTAAATAATACCTACAAGTTAATTCGTTATTATAGTTGTTATGAAAACGGAAATAATGAATTTAATTTAATGGCATTACAGTGAAATTATTTTTTAATTTCAAATTGTATACACAAAATAACCGGTAATTACATAAAATAAAATTCTTAATTTTTATAATATTGTTTTGTACAATAAATATTAGGAAAATGGACACTAGCTCAATTTTTTGATAATTTTAGGCTACAAATATCAACTGAATTTGGCCATGAATTAAATATTTTACAAATTATGTATTACGATTATTTAACATTTTTAACGATATCCTTATTACTTATGTACACAATAAGTAAAATAATAATCATTTGGTATTTATAAATTTAAATGTGTTTTTTTTTAATTCTCCAGAATTTCTATTGAAATTCAAAAACATCTGCAGTGCCATGCACTGAACTTTCTTATACGCATTTCGGTTAGATCATATTTAGACTATTTTTCTAATTTATAATATTTTACTAACCTTTGGAACCTTTTCACTAAATTATTTCTCAAAATAAATATTAAACGTCCAACTCCAAATTATTTAAGTTTTTATTTTCTTATACGCAGTATAAGTAAGTATTGTAATCATGAAAAATTTTCATCTCGAGATTTTAACGGACTATTTTTGGAATGACGTCTGTATATGTGTGTGTGTGTGTGTCTGTGTGTGGGTGTGTGTGGGTGTGTGTGTGTGTGTGTGTGTGTGTGTGTATGTGAGCGCTCTATATCCCAAACGGCTAAAGAGAAAATTATGAAATTTTAATGTAAGATTTGTATGTGCCTGGCAAGATTTATTTTTTCATTATTTTTCTAATTTATAATATTTGTTCTAACCTTTAGATCGCTTTTACACTAAATATATTTCTTAGAATAAATATTAAATGTCAAACTTCAAATTATTTAAGTCTATTTTGTTATACAATTGACAGGCGCAGATGATATGATTTATGTAAAAATATATAAAATAAGCGGAAATTTATTTTGAAACTAGTACTCTTTTTGGAAAAAAAAAATTCAAACAAAAGTTGTGCTAAATAGTAATACCTTTAATTTTTGTTCATGCAATTTTTCTGTAACTAACCATTTTTGAGTAATTGCAAAAACTGCAAAAAATGACTAGAGTAAACAGGCACTTCCGCCTTGAATATTTTTTTCAAAAATGAAAGGTTTTCTGCCCAGATGTATATAAATCTTAAATTTGAAATTTCATAATTTTACCTTCAACCATATAGGCTGTGGAGCGTTCACACACACACACAGACCAAAGGGAAGGTCAAAACGTATATATCCGTTAAAATCTCGAGATCAAAATATTTCATGACCACAATACCTATACTGCGTATAAGAAAATAAAAATGATTCCTTTTCACATAAAACTACTGATTGTCCAATAACATAAATTTCAAACTATAAAACATCCTTAATACATTTCTTAGAAGTATGTAATTTTGAATTATGATACAATCTTAGTATCAAATTAACAATGGCGTTACTACAAAAACGATTCTTCCTGTAAATATGCATGCTGTTTGCGTTGCGTGCCAATATGGCAGACAAAATGATCGGTAATCAGACTGGTGCGTGACCAAACGCTTCCTCTTAATGCAGTGGTCGATGCGGCAGTGACGCCACTGCAAATTAGGCATTAAATATTTACTATTATCTTCGGTAATTCAAACATGAACAATTTTTATTTTCAAGGGTAGCATTGTTAATCACGTGATCGTGATTATTTTGAATCTTTATAAGCACGCAAATGCTTAAAAATAGTAACAGTTTGACAATTTTCATTGTTTGCTTGTTGAATGTATGTGATATCTGTTCAATAATCAGTGATGAGTTTCAACATTATTGAAGGTATGAACTTCTTAATTTAATCGGTGTGCAATTACCATGTTACTATGAGAATGAATATAAATTTCACTACTTTGATATTGTTATGCAAACTTAAAATTTATTCCACTAATATTGAAGAAATATTTATTAAACATTTTTCTGTAAATATGCTGCTCTAATTTGCATATTAAAAATCCCTTGACTTAATGAACTGTATCAAATATAATTTTCTCTAATTGTGCAAAGAAAGTTTTTTCATAAAAACCAGTAGCTAATTATGAAATAATAATTTGTCAATCCAGTATGAATAACATGCCATTTATTGCATTGTTGTCTTATAGATATATAAAAGTTTTACGTAGTATTATTAATAGTTCGGTTTTAAATTTGATAAGAAAATTAATTTTTATTTGGAACGATAGATGAATCAAAAAAAACCTCTTCGTTGTGCATCCCGCCAGATAACAGATGCATACCAGATTCTCGTGGTATGGGGGTGGCGTTCTTTGAGAAAATGAAAGAGAATGCGAATAAAATTGCGCAGGTACTGCAAAGAGATTTAAACTTATTTTTACTTTCTTGTACGAAGTATCTGTTAAACAGATGATACGATTTATTAAATCTAATCTTCTGCACCTATGGTTGAAAGTTTTATATATATATATATATATATATATATATATATATATATATATATATATATATATATATATATATATATATATATATACACACACAAACAGACGTAATTCCAAAAATGGTTAGACTCGATTCAGGGAAGGACAAAAGGTGTATTTCGAAACCGATATTTATTTAATACCTCCGATAAAATAATAATAAATTATATCAATCGTGTCTGCCAATTGTTTAACAAGGAAACAATAGATCCAAATAATTTGAAATTATTTTGTTGTTTTAAGTTCATTTGAAAACTGAAATTGGTGCAGGCGTAATAATTTTCTATATAGTGTAATAAATAATCACATTATCTGCATTGTTTAAAATATTTGTTTGCCTTTCCCACTTCTTATCTAAAACATCTGCAGTACTGCACTGAACTTTCTTCTATGCATATGGGTTAGATCATATCAGATTTTTATTATTTTTCTAATTAATAATATTTTACTAACCTTTGGAACCCATTTTCACAAAATATATTTCTTAGAATAAATATGAAATGCCAAACTTCAAATAATTTAAGTTTTTTACAATTAAAATGGCAGCGTTGATACGATTTATGTGAACATAAATATAATAAGAATCAATTTCAATAGCCGTTTTCTTGTTTCCGGCAGGCACCTTATTTGAAAAAAGTTTCAAATAAAGGTTGTTTAAAATGCTAATATCTATAATTTTTAGTTTAACAATTCTTCTGTAAGTGCAACCATTTTTGATTAATTGCAGAAACCGCAAAAAATAACTAAAGTAAACATGCACTTCCGGTTTGAATATTATTTTCAAACATCTGCAGTGCCATGCACTGACATTTCTTATACGCATTTCGGTTAGATCATATTTAGACTATTTTTCTAATTTATAATATTTTACAAACCTTTGGAACCCCTTTTCAATAAATTATTTCTTAGAATAAATATTAAATGTCAAACTCTAAATTACTAATGTTTTTTGTTTTTCTATTAAACAATTGACAAGCAGAGTTGATACGATTTATGTGAAAATAATTATAAAAAAAACAAATTTTAATGGCCATTTTCTCTTTTCCGGTACCATTTTTGAAAAATTTTATTTACAACAGTTATTTAAAGTATTAATACCTTTAATTTTAATTTAAACAATTATTCTGTAACTTCAATTATTTTTGAGTAATTACAGAAATTGAAAAATTTGACTAGAGTAAAGAGGCACTTTCGGTTTGTATATTTTCTTCAAAAATAGGTGGTTTATTTTTACAAATTCATACAAATCTTAAGTTTAAAATTTAATAATTTTCTCTTCAGCCGTTTAGGTTGTAGAGCGCTCATACACACACACGCACACACACACGCACACACACACACACACACACACACACACACACACACACACACACACAGACGGACTTCATTCAAAAAATAGTCGGAATCGATAAAAAGAAGGTCAAAACGTATATTTCCGTTAATATCTCGAGATCAAAATATTTCATGATTACAATACTTATACTGCGTATAAGGAAGTAACAAAATATGCCTACTTCGTATAAAAAATCCAATGTAATATACTAATTGGTGATCTTATTTTAATTTATTTATATGTAATTGCATCATGCGTCATACAAACATACAAATTTATCGTGGCGTGATAGAAACAATTTTTACAACAAAAATATTCCGAGAAAAAATAAACATGGAACATTACTATATAGTTAAAAATAATTACAATGACCTACAGCCCTAATAATAATTTTATAAATTGTACTTTCACTACCAATAATCATTCAATATTCATTTTTTACAATTTACAAGAATAAAAGTAGTTCAACTGCCACTAATTGATCAACATAAATAGTAATTAAAATACATTCATTGTTTACATTTTAAGAAAAATATAGATAAATTCATCTCTTATATCATTTTTTCATAAAAAAAAAAAAAATCTGACTATTTTTGCCGTAAAACGAACCGCTTTTGAGTAATTGCAAACACCGCTAAATATGACTGCAGCAAACATGCACTTCCGGTTTAAATATATTCATTTCATAATTTAACCTTCAACTTTTTACGACGCACTCACAAATTAAATTGATATGTTTTTTTTGCAGTAGAATTTTGAAATAATAATTATGACTTGAAAATATTGGTATTTCTACGACTGTACACTGTAGGCTTTTATTAGGTTAGATTATGTTAGGTTAGGTTAGGAAATAAATTAATATTTTTCACCTGCCCTATGTGGGAGGATAGATTGATGCAGAAACTGGTGAAGAGTTTACCTACGCAGAAGTGCTACTACGAAGTATCAGAGTTGCGCAACACATGTTGAAACGAGGAATTACTGAAAACGATGTTGTATCTTTATGTACTGAAAATAGTGTGGATAGTTATATGCCCTATTTTGCTTCCTTATTTCTAAAAGTGCGAATGGGTTCCTTAGACCCTACCTTATCGGAAAGTCAGTCTGCAGTAATGCCTTCATGACTATTAAATATAATATAATTTTTTTTGTCTAGGTGAAGCTTCATATTTGTTAGGTTTGGTATGTCCAAAATTGATATTTTGTGATACCAAGTCTGAAGAACTTATTGAGAAAAGTCTAGCGGCTGCAAATTTGACTGCCGATATTGTTGTGTTTGGTGATACGCATCGAAATATACCAGTTTCAAGTTAGCACTGAAGATGAAGAGAACTTTAAGCCAGAACCAGTGAAAGATTTGTTTGATACTGCAATAATTTTTTTTTCAAGTGGTACCACTGGATTCCCGAAAGGCATCTACACCACACATTATGGAATATTGTCGCAGAATTTATATTTAGGGTAAATGCATAAATAATTATTTCACATGATTTTTGTACTTTTATATTTATTTCAATAATGGTCACTAACTCATGCAAGAATTATGACAATACGTAAATAAAACATCTGCAGTGTCATGCACCGAACTTTCTTATACGCTTTTGAGTTAAATCACATCCTATTTGCATTATTTTTCTAATTTATAATATTTGTTCTAACCTTTGGAACACTTTTACACTAAATATATTTCTTAGAATAAATATTAACTGTCAAACTTCAAATTATTTAAGTCTATTTTGATAAACAATTGACAGGCGCAGATGATACGATTTATGTAAAAATAAATATAATAAGAAAAAATTTCAAGAGCCATTTTCTGTTTTCCGGTACCGTTTGGGAAAATAGTAATATAAATAAAAGTTGTACAAAATGCTGATATCTATAATTTTTACTGTAGCAATTTTTTTGTAACTGCAACTTTTTTTGAGTAAATGCAAAAAATGACTGGAGTAAACATGCACTTCGGGTCGGAATATTGTTTTCAAAAATAAGAAGTTTTCTTGCCAGACACATACAAATCTTAAGTTACAATTTCATAATTTTCCCTTTAGCCGTTTGGGCTGTAGAGTGCTCCTATACACACGTCACACACACACACGGACGTCATTCCAAAAATAGTTAGAATCGATTCAGGGAAGGTCAAAACGTATGTTTCCGTTAAAATCTCGAGATCCAAATTTTTCATGATTACGATACATACTTATACTGCGTATAAGAAAGTAATAAGTGTAGAAAATTTGCCAACAAATGCATACATTAAAATATCTGCATTGTCTTACTATTTTACTTTCTTATTATTATTTTACTAATTTATAAAATTTTACTATCCGTGTTCACTAAATATATTACTTACTATAATTTTTAAACGTCAAATTACAAATTATTTGATATATAATTTTTCAAGCAAAAGTTGTAAGAAATTTTAATATGTCTAATTTTTATTGGAACCATATAATTTTTGCTGTAAGTTTTCTAAGTTATTGCAGAAACCGCGAAATATGACTAGAGTAAACATGCACTTTCGTTTCAAATATTCTTTTAAAAACTAAGTTGCTTTCTTGCTAGACGTACAAATCATAAGTGTAAAGTTTTATTAATTTTACCTTCATCCATTTAGGCTGTAGAATATTGTTTTAAAAAATAAGAGGTTTTCTTGCCAGGCACATACAAATCTTAAGTTTAAAATTTCATAATTTTCCCTTTTGCCGTTTGGGCTGTAGAGCGCTCACATACACACACACACACACACACACACAGACGGACGTCATTCCAAAAATAGTTGGAATCGATTCAGGGAAGGTTAAAACGTATATTTCCGTTAAAAACTCGAAATCGAAATTGTTCATGATTACAATACTTACTTATACTGCGTATAAGAAAGCAAAAAAAAACTGAAAGACAGATATAGAATATGATCGATTTTTAGCTTCGAGAATAAATAAGACCATTAATACTAGTAAATATTTGCTTATATTATAAAGTATAATTTTAACGTAAGGGGTTTCTGCAACCCCCATTGATTATATGTATATATGTAAGTAGGATTGATCGAGATGTGTCTAGAATATTGTATTTTACTTCGCTGTATTGGATTTCGGGAACGATGATGCTCACAGCCTCTGTAATGTATGGTGGAACACGAATTATATGTCGCAAGTTTGATGAAAATATAATTTTTCAAAACGTACAAAAATTCAAAGTATTTATTCAACAAAGCGTATTTATATTCGTTTATAACACAATTTTTGTCCGTAGGCTACTATTTCATTCTTCTCCCCAACTCTATCATACAAGCTCACCCAAAACCCTACTTTTTCATTTGCAATATCATTATTTTGATTTTGTTCAGATTCCTCCAGCTGAGATTGAGAGTGTGATTTTGACACATCCACAAATTAAAGCCGCTGTAGTCGTTGGCTTACTACATGAGGTAGATGGGGATTTACCAATTGGTGTTGTGGTGTTGAAACCCGGCGCCACTGTCACAGAAAATGACATAATAAATTTTGTGAAAAGTAAGTCAGTTACAATAAACTGTTTTGCTATTTATTACTCATTTGGTTCTGCTAAATTCTGCATTAAATGATACCTGAAATTCACTTAGGTCTCTGTTACGAGCGTTATTTATTTGTTTGTGAATTTGTAATGGTGGAAAATAATTTATGCAGTATCAGTAACACATATTCTGATATCAGTAATATACTTTATGTTAACGAAAAAAAAACATTATTAGTAATTCAATTTTAAATTTATAGCCAATGCATAGAATTTGCATGCATCATAGCTTAATTTAGTAAATATTTAGAACAATCGATTAGAACTATATATTATTGATATTATTATATTATTAAATATATTTGTATAGAACGGGTATCGGACCGTAAGCAACTACGAGCTGGAGTCAAATTTGTAGACAGCATTCCTTTAACCCCATCTGGTAAGCTTCGCAGAAGAGATGTTCGGAATTGGGTGCTCAATGGATTGATCTAATTTTGTGTTATTTGTACTTTACTATATATATTTGATGCAATGTAAAATATACAATAAGCTACAATTCATTTGTTTAGCATTTAGTACATTACATAGGCTGCTTAGAATTAAACTTATAATATTAATTTAAGCGATATAAGCAAATTCAAAATTCGTGTTATTGAGTGTAGACAGAAAAGTATTATTCTAGGCTTGATCACTAATTTAGATTATAAAGCCAATTTACGAAAACTATTGTAATTTGATCAGTGATAAAATGGTTTTAATTTCATAAATTTTACTAATTTATAATATTTTACTTACCACTTGTGAAACATTTTTTCACAAAATATATTGCTTACAATAGATATGACAAATTCCAAATGATTTGATATTTTATTTTTATGTTAATCAATTTACATGCATTACACTTTATGTAAAAATAAATAAATGAAGAATAAATTGCAATTTTTTTGTAATGAGTAACCTTCTTGAATAAAAAAGTAGAAACAAAATTTGTAGGAAATAATTGTGTATTTCCATCTACCATTCTAATTGTTCCACAGTATTTCTCAAGTATTAAATCCATTTTCAGCTGGCACACGTTTTTAGGACATATAATCCCATCGAAACCCCTAAATAAACTTACGTATGATGTGACGGACAAATTTTTGTATTTAACGTCGAGTTTGCTGCAGCGTTGTTTCTCTCAGTCGATGTGTGATTTCTTCAGGCGTCGGTAATTTTTTAAATGATTTAACATACATGGAAATATAGCATCATATCTATTCCTTGTTTTATCATGTTTAGCTGATCATATTGCTGCCTTGAGAATATTCTAGAAACCATTACAACAGGCGCCACATTGTGGTCGATTGCGATGTAACTGCAAATTTATTTTTTTGCCAAATTGTTTGAGGTATGCTTTAGTTTTGTGGTGTACCTTGAGTATTAAATCTGCAGTTTGATGCAGTTTAATGTAACAAATTTTAGGAATTGTCCGATCAGAATTTTGATATTTAAGCAATATATTAACTAGAAATAAGCATTGCTTTTCCAATAAGACATTTAACATTACAATGAAATGTACTATTACTAGACATTTATGGTAAATTAATTTTAATTTAGTTGTCTGATTATATATTGCTTATGCATTATTATTTAATATTCAAGGCTACTCGGGAATTGCTGCAAATGGATAATTTCCATCTATTGTATCCTTACTTTTGAATGAATCTCACAAATGTAACGATATTATAGTAGAAGAAACGTGAATGCTGACTGCTACAAAATATGGTTTTAAATAAATGTATGTAAGTATGTGATGCGTGAGATGCAATTAAATGTAATCTTTGTTATAGCGCTAATAACCATAGTAATCTATCCGCAATTTAAATAAAAAACAAATCTGTGTTATATTATATATATGATATACTCAAAGGATATACTTATGAATGCAAATCTACGCATATTTTTTATACTTCTGGCTATACATATTTTTCTATTCAATTAATATGCAATAAAACTTTATTATTTCATACAGATTTCATAACAAATGTGTTCATTAGACTTTTGTAGTAGTAAAACGTGATTGAAAATTTATAGACCAACGTCACCACTCTTGTTATAGTATCTCACGGACGAAAAAGTATGATTTATATATTAAAAACTTAATATCCTTTAGCCACATATGAATATTAATTTAAAATTAACACTTTCGTTGGTGGGCACTTGGTATGTTTCACAAATAATTTATTAAATTATCTACATATGTTTCGACCTCTCGGTCATCAGGACTAATACAAAAATTTTACAAATATGTCCTTATACACTAAATCTCAGATGAAAAAATTGATGAAGGGTAACTGATTAACTTCTAATTCTCATTAACAATATTTTTTATTAGGTAAAGAGCTTTTTCAGGTTTCTAGTTGTTCCAGTAAATTTAACGTGGAACATTTGTCATAGGTTTAATTTGTAATTTCTTTAATTTTGGCCTGTTATGTTAGGTAAATAATTAAAGTAAAAGTAACTTGTGTTGGAATGTCAATCGTGGTTCATTATAAATTTGATATAAAATAAGTTTTCGATTTTTCTTCTTTAAGAGGTTGTTTTGATCAAAAGATCTCCAATATATTTACATTCAACGGAAATAGCACAGTAGAATATACAAAATAAAAGAAAATCTATACTTAAAAACCAAATTCAATGAATATATTAGATTATATTTCTTTTAATTTTTAAATATTTGTATTTTTCTGTTCTTTCTACCTATACTGATTTGACAATTATGTAAAAGAAAACTTAACAAGACGCATTACAGATGTTAATTTTAAAATTTGAGACATATTGTTGATTTATTTAATATAATTTATTTTATTTTCTAATAATTAGGACTACTTTTACATTTTGGCCATGTTTAATGGATCATATAGGCTAAATTGGTTTTATATTTTCTATGCTAATACATACATCAAGTTCTTAAAATTATATTATTTACACATCATATTGCATGCCGTATTGGCTATGCAGTCTTATAAAAAAATTTCAATGTTATGCTTAAGGCGTCTCTCTGGTTTTTTGGGGTCAAAAAAATTGATTGTTCAGTTTTCATATAATATTGATTTCACATCTCTAGAAACTGGTGAAGGTTCTTTTGAAAAATATCATTTCTAGCCCGAGATATTTATATATTTATTTATAAAAGTATTGCGAAACTTTTTCCCCGCAATTTTTTTTATTTTAGTTTTTTCGCAACTATCAGCACGTTTTCATATGCGTCGATGCTTGTAAATTAGAAAATAAACAGTAATACATAACGATATTGAACTTTTAACGCGTTTTTCTCAAAATTTCTTCAACTGATGCCCAAGATTTCAAAAAAAGTGTTTGACTAAATACGCTGATTTTTTTAAAAATTTGTTACCATATTGAATACCTATTGCGTCTTCTAGAATCACTTCTTCAAAATATATAGATTTCCTTACAGTTGTTTTTGAATAGTAGAAAATAACCGGTTTTTTTTTAAATATTCTTCGAACAATTGTAATTTTTGCTTTCAAAACGTTTCCGTAGAGAACGAAGAAGATACAAGTATATATATTTTTAAATTCCATTTGGTTTTTTGTTTTAAGTAAACCAACGAGGAGCAACCGGGGGCACGGCAGAGCGCTTTTTTTTTTGGTAATTTTTCAGCACCCACTTACGAGCTTAAGGGCTTAGGAAATAATGGAGAACATTTTTTTTATATTCCTTAATGTATAGATAAAACTGCTATTCAATAAATGGTTTTGATTTAAAAACAAAAAATTATTTAAAAGCTCCTATTTTAACCTCAAATAACCAGAAAGACCCCTTAAGGTTTCTTATATTTATTACTGGGTTTACTTAGAATTCTTAAAATTACATATAACTGTTATAATAAGTCTCATACGTTTCTATTTAGGTGTGCTGTCACGTTGAGTTTTCTAACGACTTATTTTGATTTAGTTTTTGCAAATTTAACTCAACATCAGAATCGATCATTTCTTCTTGGCGGCTAAATATATCTGATAATTTATCAAACTTGGGGCCCCAAGCTATTAAGTAATCGTATTCTTGCTCAGCATCCGTATCTAAACATAATATCAGTAGAAACATTTAAAAAATCATTACAACTATAGTAATTAATAATATTTAATAGTTTAGTACGTCGAAAAGATTCAGTGAAGATGTTGAATTTACGATTTATATAATACTTATTGATATATATAAATAATTTAACCTTTTTAATTTTAGAAAGTTGCATTTAATTAATTTGTAATTGATAAAATAAAGTCCATACCTGACGCAAGTGAACTTAGGGAGCCAACATCCCTCATAAGCGTAATTTCTTAAATCATCGAAAAGTGGCGTGGCAGGATCACTATCTACTCGTTCCTTGTATACGGCGAGACAAACGTAAATGTTTCGGGATTGGCCTGCTTTAAACACACAATATTGAAAAAAAAATCTGTTTCTCATACTCATAACAATAATGCAAAATGTGTATGCAAAAATATAACATAACTCACACAAAATATTTGAATCCTTTAACTCTGTTAACTTATTATCACCTATTGGTATCTGAAGAGGTGTTATGTCGAATGCAGTCATGTCATCTTCTCCACCCCCTTCATCAGCATAACTTATGATATTTTCACGGACATCATCTTCAGGACCAGAGTATTTGAAGCGTGCTTCACGCCTTTGATTATAAATGACGAATAAAAGAATCATAACTATCGAAATCGAAATGATTAAATCATTCTGTATAAACAATATAATCAATATTTACAATGAATGTAACAATGAACATGTCAAAAAACAAAAATCACGAACATGTTTGTTAAGAAAATGATGGCAGTTTGCTTACTTAAAATGAAGATTAGACAAAAGAGAATCCAACAGAGTGCGCCAATGCTAAGCTTGAGTGTTTGTCCAGCCTGTTTCAGTTCGCAGTGCTCACCCCAATAGTCATCGGTACATAAACATCGATAGCGTAAGTGCGGTTCTTGGTTAATACATATGCCACCGTTACGGCATGGACGATCAAGGCATTCATCTTTGTCAGCGCACTTTTCAGAATCAAACAACACTACGCGATCATTTCCGCAACTGCTTTAACAAAAATTATCAGTTTTATTTCAAATAGTGTACAAAATCTCTTTGATAGTCATGTGGTTGTGTTTTTACTTTCATATACGAATGTATATAAGGACGTATAATAATAAACATTTTTGATATCTTAACAAAAATACACATTTTGATTTTGCCTAATTCGAGTCTGACTATTATTGTATGTGCGTTTTTTTACAAATAACCAAAACTGTTGGACATACAGTTATGAAATTTTGCATTTTCGAATACTTACTGAAAATGCATGTTTCTCCTGGTAATTTGAAGTTTCTGCAATAACTCGAAAACGGTCGCAATTCAGCAAAAATAGTTCCATTAAAAATTATAAATATTAATATTTTACCCAAATTTCGTGTAATTATTTTCAAAAAGTGTACCAACTACAAAAAGGTTGTTATAGAATTTTTTTCTTAAGGGGGCATTACAGGTTGTACGCCTGAAAAGTGGGCCAACTTTGGGAATTTTTTATGAAAGAACTAAAATTAATAGAGTCATGCGGTTTAGCGGGTTGAATTTATATATCTTTTTTTTATTATTGACCATTTATTCAATAATATATTATCACAAACATGGCCGCAGCAGCGGCCATCTTGGCACCGCGCACGCGAGACGTGTGCCCACTGTGTCGTGCCCCGGGCCTCTCCTGGTCATCTGAACTGAAAATGGCACATTGTTCAGTAAACTATAATAGATTTGCTGGATCCTGAACACAATTTCAAGAACATTTTTGGAAATTACAACAAAACTGCGATCGTGTGAAAAAAAGTAATGAAATTTCCATTGTTTTTTTGAGCTTAAAACGTGATAAAAATAAGTAAAATTTAACAATAATTGAATTAAAATAGCTCCAAGATCCAGTAAATTTTATCAAGTCTTCAGTCCAATTTTTTTCAAGTCAATTGGTTGAGTCGTTTCACCGCAATTCACGACACAGTAAAAAAAAGTGGTTTCGAGAAAAATGCGTTTAAAGATTTCGCAATGGTTCCGACTGCCATTATAATTTTTCCGTGTCGCCAATGTGGACGAAAATATTCCTTAATATGTTGTGACACTATATTGACTTGATTTTGTTATCAAATTGCAATAATGAGAGTCCACAGATCCAATGTAGCGGATGATGTCACAAAAAGAATTACCCAATTCTCGTGAAATGGAACATATAAGCGTGTTGCGGACTTCTTATTAAGAAATTGGGGTCGGAATCATAATAATTTGCAAAATAAAATATGATTGAATCGAAATGGCCTCCCAAAAATTAAAAATAATAACCCTGCGGAATCGGCTCTCCGCTGAGCGCTCGGGAGGCACCTGTGTATAAGTGGTCGTAGGGGCCGTAAAACTTTTCAGAACGCATAGGCCTTTCGTCCACTGATTCTACATGAATGTAACTTTGAAAAAATGTAAAAAATAATCGAATTTTTCAAAGTTGCAACCTGTAATGCCCCCTTAACTTATATATCTTGCCTGACTCAAATAATTTGGAATTTGACATTTAATAACCAATTTACTAGAATTATTCGAAATTAATATTGGTATTGCCCACCTACGGAAATGAAATACGTTCAGCGCCAGATACTGCGGATATTTTTTCAATCGTTTTTTTATGCCGTAATTGATGAAGTTGATCATAGGCAAACAAATGAATGCAATTTATATTAATAAACGTTATTTATTCCTTATTTCTACAAACTTGCAGCTGTTTTCTAATAATAATTAAATAGCTTGAACATTTGGATTTATCAATAATTATATTTAAATTGAGACCAATTTCCAGAGAAGAATTATTGGAGACATATTGCACGAGAACGAATTTTACAAGGACAATATGATCTATTGTTGGGAATGGATTCTCTATTTCTAGTCCTGGTTATAATTGTTCGTCAACATAGATCTACTCTAGTGGTTTTTATTGATCATCCAATTAAACATTATCTTAAATCTAATTCTATTCGATTGAACTCTAAAGCAAAATCCGCGACTAACAGACCTATTGACTAAAAATTCCTTAACTTCCATAAAATACAACAAATATGAGAATTTATATTTGTGTTATAAGAATTAGAGATCACTACTTACGAACACTCGTAAGCATTCCATAAATCAACGCATTCGAATGGTTCCGGACAAATGATGCTTGCACAAGGTTTATTGGATTTTTTTATTGTTGCTTGGCCCCACTGTGTTCCATTCATGGCAGGTGGAAGAGGTAACTGTTTGCCATCCAACCGAATATCATCCAAGCAACCTTACACAAAGAACATTTAAACATAAAACTTTACTAAACATAGAAAATCGTACAATTAACTAATTTTGACAAATGATTGAAATCGTAATATCTTCAAATTTTGATTTTTGTAAAATCTTAAAATTTAATAGGTATATATTAAGAATATTCTCCACTATCTTAACTATAGTAAATACTAATCTCTATCTGATCAATATTTATATTATGTTAACATTAACAGACCTTACCATTTTGATAATCCGTATGAACTTTATAAGTGCGGATTCCAGTATATTCTGCTTTGCCTCCAGCAAAAACTCCTTCTTGTTTATCAACCAAGAGCCATTGATGTCCAACAAAGCTAAATGATTCATTAAACCGTCTTCCTTCACCACCATCTAGCTCCAAAATGGGCACTGATCCAAATCGACTCACCCGAACCACATGCCACTGCCCATCATTCACAACCACTGCACTCAACCAAATATCATTTTCGTTCAACCGCAACGAATTCAAATTATACCGAAAATGCAAGTGACTGTCTTCAATTTCCAATATCGCATACTCCCGATTATGTTGATCGCTCACTCTGAATAACTCTCCCCGTCGTTCACGTGTTCGAAATCGAAGTTGAAGTTGAGTTGAGAATTGATTCAACTCGAAACTCAAAGCATATTTAACGTAAGACTGATGCTTGAATAATGAAGGAACTGTTGGAATTGTACAAACCACTCCTGTTCATCCTGGCTGGCATTGACAACTTGCTTCATTGAAGCTCCCAGTACAAGTACCATGATCCCAGCAACGTGAAAATGCATCGGATTGCCTACACAGTTCTTCCGTTTTTGGGCAACCAGGAACGCTATATTGCGATAATGCAGAATGAGCTAAGTCGTACAATTCGGAGTTATAGAATAAATTTCGAACACATCCATGAAATCCTTTGCCGATTGGCATGTATTGCCAATGATATTGCATTGGCTCGAATTGTTCCACATACAATCCTCCTATTTGTAGCGGAGTATTTAAATTTAGGTATTGTCAAAGTTAACTATTCCCAGATTCGTGTAACTAGCGTTAGGTTGGTACTTGTCGCGCGGCTGCGTCCACGCCTGTGAACAAGTTCACGTTAGTAAATTGTTATAAGTCGAGTGAAAAATATTTGTTTTGAAATGTCATTATATATATAACGAAAATGTGTGTGTAAAATATTATTGAAACCTCATCTGTTCGAGTTCATTGCCGCCCCACTTAAAATAGTCACGACAGGTTATGGGCCCAGTCATGCTGCAGCAGTGAAACCGGACACGAGGACCAAGTCAGCACCTGTCAGCAACGAGTCAGGAAGTCAGCAACGTCAGTCACGTGACAGCACCGCCCGCTACGCCACGCAGTTCTCCGTCGAAGCCGCAGTGTGCCGCACCCCACGTCAGTAAAGGCACCAGCCGGCCCGTCAGCGACGTCGAGCATCGTGCGTAACCTCTGTCAATTCGAGCGTGTACCGCGAGTGAAAGCGTGTCTAGTCAGTTATCGAATATTTAGTCAGTCAAGTCGTGCGTCAGTATGGATACCGTTAAATCTCACCTAGAGATCCTGTCAGAAGATGCGAGCGGTAAAGTCAACTATGAATCATGGCGGTTCAAGTTAAATTTGACTTTGAAAACGCGCGACTTATTTGAAATTGCAACAGGTCGGAAGCTTAAGCCTCAAGGAGGAGCGGCCGATGCCGCAGTTAGGGCATGGGTCAAGTCGGACCTAGATGCACAGGCACTTATAGGCTTAAATGTAGATAGCAATATTGCCAGAAAGCTTACGACTTGTATAGATGCTAAGACTATGATAGAAAGATTAGAAAATTTGTACGGGAAGAGGTCAGAGTCCGCCACTGAGGGGCTCCAAAGGAGGTTTTTCAGCTATGTCTACGACGACAGCAAGTCGGTCATAGCCAACTGCATGGAGCTGCAGCAGATCGCCGACGACCTGTCAACTACTGCAGAGGCTATGCGACCAACATGGCTGATGACCAGGATCTTGGGTTTTTTGCCTGCGAAGCTGAAGCATTTCCGGACAGCCTGGGACAACGCCCCCGCAGCAGACAAAACCATGGACAACCTACTGGAGCGCCTGCGCCTGGAGGAGGACCGGCTCGACCAAGCGGGCCAAGACAGCCTTGCATCCGGCGGAAACGCGCTCCTGACTAGGACTGGGTCACATGGGTCACACACCAAAGGAGCAGGAGGACATCAGAACAACAACAACAAGTCTGGAAATTTTGTTCTGAGTTGTTTCAAGTGTGGTCAGAAGGGACACACGAAACGCCACTGCCGAAACAAGCCGTGCGCCAAATACTTGGCGTACTGCAAAGAAAATTATAGCTGCAATACGTGTGGAGCCAAGGGCCACTTCGCCAAGGATTGCACCAGGAGGCCAGATGATAGACGCAACGACGGGACAGGAGACAGGAACGACAACAGGCAGCACGGTCGGAGAGCGTTGTTTACAGTCGGGTTATCCACTGCCAACCTGGACCAGCTAAACTCGCAGAGGGATGCCCTAAACCACTGGTACCAGGACTGCGCCGCCAGCCAGCATATGACGTCTCACCGACAGTGGTTTGCCGACTACGAGGAGCTTCGACCCCCACTGGAGATTGTCATCGGAGATTCAACTCGATTGGAAGCCATCGGCATGGGCCGCGTCGAGCTGGAGGCGTACAACGGGAAGGAGTGGTACCAGGTCGACCTTGTAGATGTGCTGCACGTCCCACAACTAAACTTTAACCTGTTCTCCGTGAGCCAAACGTTGGACAGAAATTATGTACAGACTGCAAACAAAACTACGTCTATCTTCAAGACAGCTGATGACGGTGAAACAGTAGCCATAGCAAAACGAGATGGCAACCTGTTTAAGATGATGCTACGACGCCCAGCAACCGAAACGTGCCTGTTGACTGAGTCGGTAAAAGTCTGGCACGAGCGTCTAGCACATCAGAATGTGAGGTACGTGCGCGATATCCTAGATCGGCATGGGGTCAAGTATGTGGACGACTGGCATGATCACGTGTGTGAGGGGTGCACACTTGGCAAGCAGCACCGCGTCTCTCACCCACCAAATCCGAAAGTAGCAAGTCAACAACTAGACGTGGTCCACGTTGACTTGTGCGAGATGGGTGAGACATCGCTGGGAGGAGCCAAATACTTTTTGCTATTTAAAGATGACTTCTCCCACTACCGGACTGCGTATTTTCTGAAGAGGAAGGACGAAGCGCCCCAGAAATTGCAGCTATACCTGAAGATGGCCCACAATCAATTCGGCAGGCAGGTGAAACGCCTGCACTCGGATAACGGGACGGAAATAAAAAACGCGCTCACCAGGAAGATGCTGGAGGACCAGGGCATACGACATACCTTCAGTAATGCCTACACTCCGGAACAAAACGGCCGCGTCGAACGAGAGATGCGCACCGTTGTGGAGGCTGCGCGCTCAGCACTCCATGCGCGCAACCTGGAACCGCATCTGTGGGCGGAGGCTGTGAATTACGTCATCTTCACGCTAAACCAGACCGGAACGAGCAGTGAGAAAGGCAAAAGCCCTGCTGAGCTCTGGTTTGGCCGCCGAATGGACATCAGCAAGCTGCGAGCCTTCGGCACCGACTGTTTTGTACTCACACCGAGTCACAAACGCACTAAGCTGGGTCCAAAGTCTAGGAAGGGCACGTTTGTCGGCTACGACTTAGACTCTCCGTGTTTTAGGGTGTATCTGCCAGAGGAGAGAGACACCATATGCTCAGACAACGTGAGATTTGGCAAGGAGGCTGCAGGGTCACAGCGCACCGAAGTCGAGGCGACGCTGCAAGATGAGGCTGCTGCAACACGTCCGGACCTGGAGGAGACCGATGGAGAGGAGTTCAGCGATCCAGATGACCCGGACCAAGGAGAGCAGCTGCCCAGGACGACTGACGATGAGGAGGAGCCACAGCCAAGGAGACTGGGACTGCGCAGCCGCCGAGAGATCCAGCCGCCTGCGCGATACTCGGACTACGTGATGGGGTATTTTCGTCGGGGTCACACTGCAAACGCTGCAGTTGTGAGCGAGGCCGAGGACATCCCCGTGGCTGCCGCCCTCCACGACCAGAAGTGGCGTCAGGCCATGACCGAAGAGATAAATGCGCTAAAGAAAATGGACACCTGGAAACTAGTCAGATGTCCCCCAAACGTCAGACCGTTAACCTGCAAGTGGGTGCTCAAGAAGAAGGTGGATGGTAGGCGCAAAGCCAGACTTGTGGCGCGTGGTTTCGAGCAGAAGCAGGGGCTGGACTTCGCCGAAACCTTCAGTCCAGTCGCGCGTCACACCTCCATCAGACTGATACTGAGCCTTGCAGCATCCCAGAAATTTAAACTCATTCCATTTGATGTAACGTCAGCCTTCCTTCATGGAGACCTGGAGGAGGAACTATATATGCAGCAACCTGAGGGTTTCGAGGATGGTTCCAACCTCGTCTGCCGGCTGCAGAAGAGTCTGTATGGGCTTAAACAGGCTCCGCGGAAGTGGAATGAAAAGATTGCCGGACTCCTGGAGAAGATGGGACTGCAGCCCACCGATGATGACCCTTGCGTCTACTACAACGCCAACAGGACGCTCCTACTTACCTTGTTCGTAGACGACGGTCTCATCGCCGGTCGAGACGTCCAGGAGATCCTCCGAGCACTCAGACAGATCAATCAACACTTCCAGATCACGTACGACCACGAAGTCCCAAGAAAGTTCTCCTACATAGGCATGGATATCACAGTCGGGCCTGCCGGGATATTCGTGGGACAGTCGAGATACTGCCAAAAAGTACTGAAGAGGTTTGCAAGTGAAACCTGCAACCCTGTCTCTACCCCTATTGAGAAGGGTATGACCGTCAGCGACGACTGCTTGGTAAACGACAAGCCAGCAGATGACACGGTGCCGTACCGTGAAGTGGTCGGGAGCCTGCTGTATCTGGCGACCATTTCCCGGCCAGATATCAGTTTCTCCGTCAATTATCTGAGCCGTTACTGTAGCAGACCGATGATGAGCCATTGGAGGATGGCGAAACGAATCCTGCAGTACCTGAGAGGGACAACAGATATGGGAATCTACTTCAATGGTGATGCTGAGTTCAAGGCCTACTCCGACTCGGACTACGCCGGCGACTCAGAGTCTGGACACTCCACCAGCGGAATCCTGATTGTCCGGGGAGGACCCATAGTCTGGTTGACGCAGAAACAGAGACTCGTCGCTACCTCTACAGCGGAAGCAGAGTACCGGGCAGCAGTATCCGCCATAAATGAAGTCAGCTGGGTGAAGAGAATTGCCTGCGAGCTGGAGGTGATGGCTGACCAGCCAATCCCTCTCCTCGTGGACAACCAATCAGCGATACACATGCTTCACAGTGCTCATGAAGGGAAGACTACCAAAGGGAAGAAACACATCGAAATTCCGAGGAAGTTCATCCAGCAGCACGTAGGGGAGACCGTCAGGTTGGAGCACGTAGCCAGTCTCAATCAGTTGGCGGACATACTGACCAAACCCCTGATTAGAAAGACCTTCGAAAACCTACGCTCTGTAATAGTTAAGGAGGAGTGTCAAAGTTAACTATTCCCAGATTCGTGTAACTAGCGTTAGGTTGGTACTTGTCGCGCGGCTGCGTCCACGCCTGTGAACAAGTTCACGTTAGTAAATTGTTATAAGTCGAGTGAAAAATATTTGTTTTGAAATGTCATTATATATATAACGAAAATGTGTGTGTAAAATATTATTGAAACCTCATCTGTTCGAGTTCATTGCCGCCCCACTTAAAATAGTCACGACAGGTATTCATTAAACGGTGGTATATTTCCCTCTACATGGCAATTAGAATCATCAAAGTCTGGGATTGTTCCATCTTCTATTTCTAATATATTTGCAGTTTTGCAGTAATCAATTATCATTCGTACATTTTCTGAATCCCATAAAATATCTATGCGATGCCACTCGCCATCATCTAAACTATTTTTAGTTTTGATACGCAACTCTAAAGAGCCTGATCCGAAATCAATTAATAATCGGGGATATCCATAATCCAATTCTACAGCTATGTAATCAGACACTAGTATATCACCATATTTTGGAGGAGCTATAGGTCCGTTGTATAAAAGTATACCATCTGCTTTAAGTGTTATGAATTCCAAACTTAAATGAGATGAATTGCATGTTTTTAGGGGTGTGTACCATGCGAAGCCATTTCCGCTAAAACTTATAGAGATTTGTTGACACCGAGGACCATTGTATCCTGCAGGGCATGAACATGATATGGAATTTGCGTTATTCAAACAGCGACCTC
The DNA here is from genome assembly GCA_944039245.1 of Nebria salina. Classification (NCBI taxonomy): domain Eukaryota; kingdom Metazoa; phylum Arthropoda; class Insecta; order Coleoptera; family Carabidae; genus Nebria; species Nebria salina. The sequence goes on from OX063277.1 coordinate 135,279, forward strand.
CATTGAAGCATGAACTAGAGTGACACGATTCCTCCTTGCTGTAATAGAGATGTGAAATTGAAAAGAGTACATTTTAGCTTCCCCTTCTCCAAATTCAAAACCGGGGTATAGCAATATGAGATATTAGCATTGCGTAAATGACCGAAAAGTGAAGTAATTGTGATACGAGCAGAATTTAGAGGATAAAGCGGAAGAATTTTGCAAAACGTTGCATTGCCACCATACATGCCAAGGATGTGTTTATGATATAGAATTACTTTTGGTTTTGTTAAGCGTCGAAATAAAAAGTTATTTACAAATGAAAATTCAAATATTTTTACTTGTGTTCTACCGCGAGCGCATGTGGTGGTTATATCTCGAAACTCAATGTGTCACTTTCTGTAATTTGAATATGTTTCAAAATTTATCTCTTAATCATTAATTTTGATTTGTTCTTCTCCCGTATTGTTTGATTTAATATTCAACAATATCCCTTGTTCCTATCGGTCCATTACGTTGAGTAAAAGTTATAATATCTAACAGATTTTACAGGTTGAGCTTAGAAATATTACCACCACCAGCGCTCACAGCAGCTAGTCTGAACTGAAGTGTTTAAATATTTGAATTTTTATTTGTAAATAACTTTTTATTACGACCCTTAACTAAACCAAAAGTAATTCTATATCATAAATACATCCTTGGCATGTGTGGTGGCAATGCAACGTTTTGCAAAATTCTTCCGCTATACCCTTGAAATTCAGCTCGTACCACAATTACTTCATTTTTCGGCCATTTACACAATGCTAATATCTCATATTGCTATACCCCGGTTTTGAATTTGGAGAAGGGGAAGCATTGTATCTCTCTCGCTGTCACAACTCAATTCTTTGCCTGGCAAGTGCATTCTGCTAGAACGTCCACACGAACACCGACTAACGCTGTTTCGTTAGCATCAACTAAGTGTGGTAAAGTACTTATGTTTAATATACTCGCACAAGATCCTTCACAATTATGATTTTCATACAAGCATTCATCAATCCCAACCATTGTTATATTAATACCTAATTCAATCAGAATCTCTTCTCGATGCATTAAAATAATGCCGTTAAGACGAACTGGTTTATAAAACGATGATTTATACACAGAAAAGCGTTCATCTATTATAGGCGGATGGTGTCTGCGTAATTGAACACTAAATACGTCAACATTACTGCTATCAGTGTTAAATAATGTAGCGATCTTATGTCGAAATACATCAATCTTACTTGGTGACTCACTTTGGGTTGTATGATGTAAATTTCGAATGAATTCTTCGTCGGTGATTCCAGAAATGCGAACAGATCCAAAATTAATAATAGCATCATGCGAAATCTCGCGAACGGTGACAGTGACTTTTGCAGACATACTTGTTTGATCATATTTACTATCAGTGACTTTGAAATTCAATTTATAAATCTCGTCCCTTGCTGCTTGACGTATTGAAATGATTCCAGTGTCTTCGTCTAAATTGAATTGTGGATGCTCAGTGCCAGCCCAATAAAACTTTTTATCGTGTAAATCCCAGTCATCGAGATCATAAACATAAACTCTACCAATTTCGGATTCGGGAGCTTGTCCTTGATAATTATAAACGAGAATTTCTTTGTGGCCAGGTTTCATTTTGTTATCGTTAATATCACCGATAATTACAGTTAACGTGCTCGTTCCTGTCATGGCTGGGTTACCATGGTCTTTTATTACAATGGGAATTAAATATTCTTTTTGTTCTTCTCGATCAAATGAACGAAGTGATGAAACTATTGCCATTCCATGTCCGTTAGCACCCTCTAAATAGAAATACTTTAATAATTATATTATATTATATGAGTTAGTCAGAAGGAATTTGTATCTAGAAACAAATATAGTTAAATCAAAATTGTGCAAGAAGAATAAATTGAAAATGTAAAATATAGCGGTAGATAGACTGGAGCAAGTTGAACATTGTTGATTTTGGTTGTTAATTCTCTAGTTGCACATAGGCCTTTGGAATTTGTCGAATATTTAAGAGATTTTACAGTTCTAAGGGTGCAAGGATCGGTACGTATAACGGCGTATTCATATAATATTAATTAGACACAAATGATCATAAATTTTATGTTCTATATGAATATGAATCTCAAAAATGAATAATGAAAATATTTTGTAATATTTCGTGCTCTACTTACGATAATCTTGCTCAACTTTGAAAGAAGCTCGAATGATGTCATCTGCATCTGGATCTAGTCTAAACTGGAAAGGTGAACCATTACTTTTAGACTGGTCATCATCATCTGTTGCATGAATTTCAATAATTTTCCTCTGTGGGACATGTTCCGACAAGACTGGTTTGTAGTCTCGCAAGAATTTCGGTGCATTATCATTGATATCTTCAACAATTACGTTCAAAGTAGCAGTCGCCGTTTTTGGTGGAACTCCTTCATCAATCGCCAGAATCCATAATTGGTATTTCGGGGTATCTTCTCGATCTAAAGATCGTTGAATACTCACAATCCCATCTCTGTCAATAGAAAATAAACGTTTGCGGTCAGATATACGATCGATGGCGTATAATATCTGTCCCTTGTTACTATGATCTGGATCGAATGCTTTAAATCTCTCTAAAGGTTTGCCAAGTTCAGTGTTTTCGGGTACAGATATTTCAATATTAGAATGTTTGAATTGAGGTTCATTGTCATTTATATCTCGTAATTTGATGGTAACCCAAGAGTATGCGAGGTGATACTTGTCGTTGTCATTGTCTTCACCTTTATCGTTCACTTGTATTTGAAACCGAAATCCATTGCACTGTAACTGGTCTTCGTAATCTAAGGGTTGCATTATTTTTAATGAACCAGTTCCATCATTATTGCGAATCATTGCAAATTTATCCGCACCGTACCCACTACTTTCAATCACTTTGTATTGAAACTGATTCGTTTCGTCATCATCATGTACTGTTACGGTCAAAATAGGTATTTCTGGGAGATTTGCTCCTTCAACTTCTGTAAACCACTCATGCTTCGTAAAATGTGGAGGCATATCATTAATATCTTTAACTCTAATTGATGCTGTTCCTGTCCCCTTTAATCCACCACCATCCATCGCTACCACTTGTATTGAATAATCGGGTGTCCGTTCGCGGTCTAAGCAACACACGCTAGTTTTTATCACTCCCGTTTCTAAGTCGATTTCAAAAATCGGTGTGCCAGTTTCTTCTTCGATGACATTTTTTTCGATAGAATAGACCAAAAGTGCATTTTTGCCTTCGAATGGATCGTCAAAGTCAACAGCTGTCATTTTCATAACAACCATGCCTGAAGTATCATTTTCAGTAACATTGCCGAAATATACATCTTGTGAAAATAAAGGAGCGTTGTCGTTTATGTCTTTTAAGTTCACTTGAACTTCGGCATAACTGACTAGACCTTCTCCATTTTCATCTTGTGCAAATACGGTAAATCGCCACAGAGGGCGTCCATTAGGTTGATCTCGATCCAAAGGCTTAAGGATTACATATAAAACAAATAAGTATATATGACTGTCAATTTTCTAGAAATTACGGTATTATCTACCAACATATATTCCTATAAATCTTAGAGGAGTTTTTACTATTTGCTTATAAAGTACACAAAGAAAACAACGCATTTTAATAGAAAAATTAAACAATATATTATCTAAAGAATGAATAGAATAAAGATGAAATAAAATTGAAGTAAATATACAGAAACTGGTAGTCATTTAAAGACTAGATAATAATATATAAAAAAATTCGTTTTATATTTCAAAAAATAGGGAAAGGAATTTGTATATAAACAAATTTAAGGGGTTAGGCTACCCTAGAGGAGGAAAAAATAGGAAAAAAAGGACTTCATTATATGAATATTGAGCAGAGCTTTTAAATTATTTAACGAAGTCTGAGGAACAAATGACGGCTTCCCAGCATTTTCCCAGTGACGCCTCTTTTTTTCAGTCCTACGCGGCCGGACCAATATCTCCTGCATTTTAAAAATTAGAATCATGAACTAAACAAATTATATATACAAACAGCTAGAGAAATAATTAGGATGTTTTTCTTATAATGATTTTTGTGTGAAATGGTGTGCTTTTAAAAAAAACTGTTGAAAATCGGTAAAATATCGCCCTAAAATTACTAATAACAATTGAACTATGCAAAATAATTAAAAAATCCAACGTACTTCTATGAAGAAAGTAGTTTTAAATATACAGTTAAATTTTCAAGTCAAGCGGTAAAGATTTGTCCGAGTAATCGGTCCGGCCAACTTGAAAAATGTTGTTTCAAGAAAAACGCGTTTAAACTTTTAAGTAGTAAAGATGTAGCGTTATTAAGTTCGGGCCATATTCGAAATTCAGACTCTTTTAGAGTTTTCCGGGGCATAAAACGTTAGCATATTATTTTCAAGATACTAAAGAAGAATAAATTTAAATGATTTTAGAATGACAGGAAATTGACAACATGGCATAAATAAATTATGAGTAACGCAGGACAGATTATGGACATACAATAGCAGAAAATATTATACAAATGAGTTTAGTGGTGAATAATAATATAAAAACGAAGCCTTGCTGCACTCGACTGAAGAAGTGTACAAACTAATATTTAAATTTTTTTGATAAAATATTAAAAGCTCAGGAATTTCCAACCAGTAAGAGAACAAAATAAAATATAAGTAATTTAGATAAATCGTGCAATTACAGAGGATTTAATTAAAAACTTTAAGCGAAATCTTCGCAATAATCATTGTGCAAAACTTAATAAAATAAGAAGAGAAACTTGGTAGAGAAATAGAAAAGAGCGACTCAAATTACTTATAAAACATAAAATAATAAATTATCGGATCGATGTAATGAGACTGAAGTACAGCACAAATTTATCATGAGCGAGATATGATGTTTTACCTTCAAAACAAATATTTCTCCAGTAATCCTATTAATATCGAACTTATTTTTGGCAGGGTTTTCTGGGTCAATTCCTTGCCCAGTTAAAGAATATACAATCATATTTGGTCTCTCTTTGTCTCCATCAATTGCAGTCACCTACTGATACATATTAATTGAGAAAACAGTTACAGCATATTCATTAATAATATTTATTGAAACATAAATACATAGAATTTTGTGCGTAGCTGTATTTATTCAAGGATCATCTGTAATCATTTAATAAATCTTTTCGTTTTGGTTATAGATGGTTGAGAATAGGTCTTCAATTGAATCAAAATTATTTAAAATTTCTCACATGTTTACAAATTCCCATGATTAAAGAGCTATGCTTTTGAATCGCGCAATTCAATTTAAAAAATGTTATTTATAAAACTTTAATAGCCATGTCATTTAAAAGAAATGTAACAAAAAAAATGAAATTAATTCGCTAAATTTTATTGATCGATAAGAAAAAAAATACTGGTAAGCAATAACAAACCAGGAACATTTTAATTGCTTGGGTTCGATTATTTAATTAAATAACAGCTAAATCTCTCATTAATCTCTAAAAATTAATAATTTATTTTCGCGGACTTGAGAAAAATCATAATTTATAAAACCAGCAATTTGATATGAACTCGAAACTCACACGGGATTAAAATATACGCAAGTAGGTTCGCAAAAGCACCAAATCATATAATTACAATGGCCCGTAGCACGGACAAGCTACTAAGGCTGTATTAGCTAATAATGTCGGGTCTACTAAAAAAGCATAGCACGCACACGCTATTAAGGGCTACTAAGCATGGTTGCCCATAGTAACGTCAACAAATTAATACACTCCTCAAAACCAGCTAGGACCATGTTTAGCGTTGTATTAGCATTCAAAAATGGCGAATGCTATACGCGATATTCGCGAATTGCGTGAAGACTTGGCAATTATTAGGCCAAAAATACGTATATTTATATATAGAAACCGAAGAAACTCATTTGATTTATTGTCAGAAAAAGAATTACGTCGCAGATATCGTTTACAAGCAAATAGAACAACTATTTCATCTACACTACAGGTGTTACTACTTTGTGATATTTTGCAAAAGTTTTATATCAAGAAAATAACGGTAAGTTTTTAAGTGAAATTCAAAATTAGCGGCATAAATTATAGGTGTGCGCGTCTCCACATTTATTTACGACTGTGCGTGCAACGGAGGTTCACAGACGGCCATTTTGTTGGGGGGAGGGCTTCGAATTAGTTCGAATTATATACTCCACCAGAATGGCCGCCGTGAGCGTGACCGTCGCTTTTCAGGTACTAACCGTACTAATGTTTCCTACAATATGGACTGAGTGATTGTTTCGGCAAATATTGGAATTAAAATTTTTCTGTATTTAAATAACATATTTTTTTATAAGAGCTATATAAATTAAAATACTTAGTTCTATATTTGGATGTTAAATTTAAAATAAATTTTAATGCTAATTAAGTAATTTGTATTTATTTTTACTTATACACTGTATAATTTTCATTTATAATAAGCGTATTTATTTTTTAATAAGAAATTTAGAGAGAAGCGTATTTATTTTATAATAATTTTTCTTAACGAACGAAATATTATATGTTATTACAAATAACATTTAAAAAGCGCGGCAACTTTTTTAGTTATTATTGCAACATTTAGTTTTTTTTTTTAATGGCGTTTGAATAGTGCGTTACATTGTAACAAAATCCGCAAGTCTTACGTTTTACTTGAATTTTATGTATTTTACTTGATTTAAAATATGTTAGATTATGTCGTTCAACGTGAGTTGCGCTGTGCCAAGTTGCAAATCGAGTGGGTACTGTTTTACGTGGTTTCCGAAAGCTTATAACACGATGTTTAAAAACTGGATTGGGCTGGTAAACAATCCGAAATTATTTAAAATGCCAGAAAAGCAAATTTATCATTCGTATCGGGTCTGCCTTAAACATTTTAGTCCTTGGTGGATTTATATAAATGGTAAAGGCAGAACTACCGTATTACATGGTGCTTATCCAACTTTGTACTTGGATGAGCGGTACGCTATGCAAGAAGGTAGGAAAACCATTTTAATTTGATAAATGTTTTTATTAATAAAGTAATTTATTTAGATATATCCCCATGCCCGATGTAACAAGTGCATCTTCTTTTACATCTTCGTTGAGGGAGCACGATTAATGTGTTTCAGTGCGACCGGAAGGTATAAAATATTTTTGCTTGGTTTAACTCGAGCTAATAAAATATTGTTTTCAGAGGTATCGAGCAAGGGTAATCATCGTCAAACCAGAAAATCGAATCGTAAGTCTACAAATTAATTTTCAATTATAAATAACATTTTATAGTTTACATTTAATTCAGATACGACAAATTCACCGCAAAGTAGCAGAAAACGAAAGGAATGGAGTTTGTTTCTGCTACCAAGCGTCCAAAAATCTGTGTTAATGCTGGTAACAGCAAGAAGTATATTATATGCTTTTTGGCAACGGGATGTTTATTGCCAGACGTAAAACCATAACTACTACACGCACACTCACACACGTCATTTCAAAAATAATCGGAATCGATTCAGGGAAGGTCAGCAGGTATATTTCTGTTAAAATATCGAGATGTAAATCTTTCATAATTGCTATACTTATACTGCGTATAAGAAAGAAAAAATTAATTTTGTTACAGCAAAATAGGGGCAATTTTGATTTTATGGCACTGCTTTAAACCTTACCTTCAAGTAACTGTTATTGATTCCATACATTATGTGAATGAATTAAACATTTTCTAGACCAATATTATGTTTGTGAATAGTTTAGTTTAATTAGCAGCTCAGTCTAAGCATGAATATATTTATTTTAAAGATCTTATGGAAATATATTGATTTTATTTCCAAATATAGTTTTTTTTATTCTATGATTAACATTGTTAATTAGATTGCAGTAGATTTATAGGGCGAAATTGAGAAGACGATTTTTTTCCACAGCGTTCCAATATATTTCAGGGTAGAAATAATTTTACCGACCGGCAATAAATTACCGTTCGAATCAGTAAAATTATTTATACCTTGAAGTATATCGGAATGCTGTGGATAAAATTGTCTTCATTTTTATCTGTACATCTATCTCTTTCTAATGTATATACCTATCTCTCTCATATATCTATCTCTGTCTACTATGTCTATCTCTTTCTATACGTCTTCTTAAACTTCCAAACCCAACCCGTACACAATATTTCATAAGCCCAAGTTGTCGGAGTCTATTTTCAGTTATATTACTGACACCCCCTGGCCCACAAATATCCCTAGGTGACCTTTCCTGCTGTTCCTTGGTGCAGTGCAATGAAGAGAATGAAGTGTGCAGTCTGTCTATGGCTGCTATGCTTTTCTGCTTCGTACTGTATCATTAATACAATCTATAAATATATTTGGTAATCGCTCTAAAAAACGTTTTGCTGTATCATTAAATTATTTAAATGTTAAACCGATCTAATACTAACTTCCGAAACATAACCTCAATGGTGAATTTATCAGTAATAATAATAATTTTTGTAGCCGTTTTGGATGGTTTGCACAATATTCGCATTGCCAGGAATCAAGGTGATATTGGTACGTCTATTAGTAATTACTTTGCATTGCGGTTATAAATAATATAATTTTTTAATTCGTAGATTCCGATTTTGAAACCTCTGATGACGACGATGATGTGAACGCAGCTTACTGCAAATTATTTTCAACGTCCAGCTTAACATAAACCTTTATATAAAATATTGGAAAGTAGTTAACACTTTTGGCATAGGTGATATACTAGTTCTATTTGTTCGCATTGGTTGCAAAACATCATTTTCCTTGGTCTGTACATATAGAAATATACATGTTTTTGATCTACTAAACTTGTAATTAATTAAATTTTCAATGTAACAGTTAAATAAAAGTACATATTTAATAATAGACTAATTTATTTTATTTTTTAACAAATCAATTTCTCAATAAAATTTTTTTTTTCAACTCGACGAGTTCAAACTTCAATTTTTCTATTTTCCTTCTTCGCCGTATCATTTCTTATCTGCTTCGTCTCTTTTTCTATCTTCATTTGCCTCACGACAAGCACTTGATTTCATTCCTCTCCATTGCTCTTTTATTCTTACAACTGTTCTCACATATTCATTTGCACAAAAAATATTGCCTATCTCGGCCCATGCACTCTTCTTTGATTTTAACACATTCACAGCATTCATTTTACATGCAATCACTTCCCGATGAGCTCGCACACACTCCAATAATAACAAATTTTCCTGATTTGCCCATTAATCTGTCCGCTCTCTGCTTGATCCACTCATTACATCAATCATTGAACATATATTAAATTGAAAACAGAAAATGTATTTCTTGAAACTATAGAATTATGTTAAACTAGTAGTTAGCGAATAACCAAAATAGTTAAAATTAATATAGAAACTATTTATTTACCTCAATTAACAATCAATTTCTATAAAATATAATACAATTTAATTTGTTCAATGTCTGCATATATTTAATTTTGACAAGTGACAGTAATATGCGACATTGCCAAGCGTATTTTTGCTAGTAGGCATGATCAGCTAATACATCGCTAATCAACTGTCCGTGCTATGGAAGTTATTAAGGAGTGTATTAGGCGTTACCATGATATTAGCTAGTAGCCCCAAATACAGAACTTTAGTAGCTTGTGCGTGCTACGGGCCTGTTTAATGAGTGTAAAATATTAGCCATGCATTTACAATGCATGCTGTAAAACAAACACCCGCCTGCAGAACTCGTTTTGGTAAATTTCGGTCATCCTCCTCAGTAATTTGCGTCCTATATGTTGGACGTTCGAACACTGGTGGATTATCGTTGACATCTTTTACGTGGATTCTTCTGATTATCTGCAGCGGCTATACGCAAATCGTACTGAGAACAATAAGAAAATTCAATAAGTACAATCACAAATTGACATTATATTAGTTAAAGATAATTTTTTATTGGTAGTGTTAATTGAGGATTATGAAGTTATTAAAAATATAGTACTAAAACATATTTTGGTACACAAGCATTATAGCTTAAAATGAAGCACTTTATTTCTTTAGCAGAAGCGATAACAATAACAATAGAAGTGTTGTTCGGTATACAATAGTGTTCCACTCTATAAAATTTCTTACAATAGGTATAAATCATTCCATCTTGTAGACTTTTAAAGATTATTGTCTATATATCAACTATTTTATCGATAGTCCATTCTGTAAACACAGTAGATTTGGTTATCGTTGAAACATCTGGCAAGTATGTCTGAATTTGACACAAAAGATAACGAAAACAATATGTGCACGTTCGTAAAGTAATCCCATTACCATAGATAATTCACTAATAGATCGTCGACTCCTTAAAGAAGCGCTGTAAGAGTATATTTTGGCGTATGGAAATTGAACTAACAGATGGCGGGAAATATGAATTCCAGATGCAGTGCAGGTTGCATAAAAATTGGAGCGGTTTTTAGTGAAGACCACAATACTCTGAATCATGAATAGAGATGCGAAAATAACGCTCTTAGTATATCAATTTATACAAAGACGTTGTTCTCGCTTCTCTATTTATGATTCAGAATATCGTGGTCTTCACTAAAAATCGCTCTAATTATATTGTAATCCATCACCAAAAATTGGGTAAAATAATGAATATTAAAAAAAAACTGATATTATATATATATATATATATATATATATATATATATATATATATATATATATATATATATATATATATATATATATATATATATATATGTATTATAATACTTATTTCTTAGTAAATATAAAAAATTATTATACATAGTGTAATGATATTATTAATTTAAGGATCTGAAAAGAAATAGAGATTAATAAAATATTAATTTAAGAATCTGAAAACAAATACATAGTTTTATTAAATATTAATCTAAGAATCTTCTGACACATACGTGATAACTCACCCGCAAAATAATACCTAGATACGTTGCCCAAAGGAGATAAGAAGCATCAAGGAAACATATATAAATCAACCAGGAGTGTTACAAATTCAGTCGCCTTGTAACTGCTAACTATACGTGAACAATAAACCGATTATCCCAAGAAAAATTCCATGTGGAGAAGACAGTGTGACATTCGGAATAGTACACGTACTTCCAGCAACCTGGTCGAACCTGAAATCATTCAGAATAAATCCACTATACGCACAAAATATACCAACATACAACAGTCTATCTGAATGTTTAAATCATAATTGGCCTAGTCAGATAACACATTTGAATTCACCATCCATTAGTGGAATGTCAGAAATTTAGTGGACAAGTATACAAAACGCACCGCTGGACTGGCCATTATATTATTGAGGTACCATAGAGATTTTAATAGACTTTACATATGGAATGTCATCACAGCAATTGCAATATTGTTAATGCTAAGAAACATCGGATTGGATTGAGGCTATTTGGACTCGCACTTTGGAATGCACTAGTGATAATCGAATTAGTGACACTACTGATTATTTCGGCTATAACATAACCTAACTTACCTCGCGTGGAAAGTGCAGCAGAAGATAAGAAAAGTTCTTCATGGAATCCTACAAATTACAAATTGATATATTTGTCTTAAATAACATATAAATGTAGTAAATTTTCAATATATATGAATAGAATACCATGTATTCAACATAATTATTTAATATTACCTGGCATTTTTATTGACGGTACTGAGTACATTTTCAGTCTTTTAGTCCCAGAATATTTACATTCTTCGATAAAATGACCACTACATATACGAAATGATTGATGATGATGTATAAATCATCAAAGTTTACAAATTTAGGATTTGCTGTTGTTGTTCAACTCATTTATTAGAAATCTCCGGCTCGTATACAGGTAATCTGTGGCGGGTGACGAGACACACAAAATCACAACCGGGAACACAACAAAGGATCGGCATGATATACAACAATAACTTCGATAAAGTCACAAATAAATTTAAAACTGGTAACCTGTTGCTGTAAACAACTTTGTCAAGTTTAAAACTGCGACTGACGTTTATGATTGACGCACGCGCAGAAGTAACCTCATCTGAGGCACAGCAGCGCTATGTGTACGGGGAAGGAACCTTTTCAAAAAAAAGAGACAGAGCTTTGTACCACTCGTTCTATGGGAGTCGACATAGCGTGCCCATTACAAAAACTACCGTTCTTAAAATAGTATTTCTTTATCAGCAGTTGTCAAAACTGCTGCTCCGTTCCACGTTCTTAAATAAAGCTGTTCTTATAGCTGCCCTATCCAAATACACATACTGGGAAAAAACTGCTTTGCATAAAGCAATAGGTATTATAATACCAATCTCAACCCTTTTCGTTTTTATTATAAACCATTATATGAAGGTTGTTCTTGAAAAGCTTTTCCGAAAGTTGCCGTTCTGAAAAGGACTGTTTTATGAAGCAATAATTTTGAATTTCTAACTTTTTATTGGTTTAAAGTCCAGGGTATTTTGTTCTTAATAAAACCACGTTAGATTTTTTTTGTTTCAGACATCCTGAACAGGAGTTATCGTGCACACCGTAAAAGACATCTCGGTGGCCTCTACTTTGTCACCTTCAATATAAGTAACCATACATAAAAATAAAAAATATTTTTTTTTGTAAACTTCATGAGTTATTTAATATTGTAAGCAGAAATATAAATTTCTGTCTAATAAAATAAGAGAGAAAAAAATGATTAAAAATAGTCATTTATTTGACCAAAAACATCGCCTTAAATAAATTGAAGTTTTAAGAACTAAGCATCGTTTAAATTCAACAAAAGCGATTTTTTATTTTTTAGATTGAGTAATGTAACTTGGCATACATGAAACGATATTAAATTTAGTTTAGAAGGATAATAAAAGAGAGCTTCACAAGAGCCCTAATGCATCTTTAATAATTAATTTTTAAATTAAAATGTATAAATTATCAAAAGGTAGCAGACTTACCCGTTTTCGTGTCTCGTAATCTAAAACACCAGCAACGTAAATTGCGCCCGACAAATTCCTGATAGCGAATGCCTCATTTACGTTACCATCTGCGATCTCGTACCGAATATTGGAAACTAAAACGCAGAAAATATATACGGTCTTTGAAGGTTGCCTATTAAAGATTTTCAGAAATAAGCTTCATAACATTTCAGATCATTCGATGCGAAATATGCTGAGAAATATATTTTTTGAAATAGCGCATGAAGTAGCAATGTATACATATACGTGTATATAAACATATGGCGACGGAAGTTAACGCGTTTTTTTGTTGCTGGTAATTGTAATTGTGTTATGAGCCAGCTTTTGCTGCGTGGAAAATAAATGGCTCTATTAGGTTGAGCATATCATTTGCTAATTGTCCATTTTTTTAACGCCAGCCATTAGCGTTGAACTAAAAAGAGTGTGCTCTTCGCATTGTTGATTTATATCATTATGTGTTTACGAGAGCGAGGACATCCATTCACTTAATTAAGGAAAAATGAAACAAACAAAATATTTAGCACCAGTTTCTAAAGTTTGGCGTGGCAATATTTTTAAGAAATTGACTTTATCTACCGTATTCAAATTCATGCGTTTAATTTTAGATTAAGACAAAAATAGTCGGAATCGATTAAGATAAGGTCAAAACGTATATTTCCGTTAAAATCTCGAGATCGAAATGCTTATACAAAAAAAAGGAAAGAAAAGTAGTTGTAAAACATAAAGCGATCTATGAAACACTTACATTTATCATGATTTCTTGCGGTGACTGTGAGAACTGTGTGTTCGATATCCTCATAGAAGGTTTTGATGAAGTAGGGTGCGTTAGTATCCTTGTCGGCGATTCCAACTCGGATGAATTTGGTCACTGAAAATGCATATTTAGTTTAATACTGTGTTCATTCAAGTAGTTTTGTACAAATTTATTATAATATTCATAAATAGTTATAAAGTGTGAAATGTTTTGTGATAATAATAAGAAAAATGGAAGAAATAAAAGGTTTAATTGGTTTTCATTGCGAAAATTTTATCTGTATTCTTAGTGTTTTTGGCAGTCTGTGATTTGGTGCTTCGCTGCGATAGTAGTGTTGCTCTCGTTGCAATTGGACTGTTTGTGTTTGCTTGACCTAGTGAAGGTGTAATATTCGTTTGTATCTGATTCTCTTTCTGATTCCGATTTGTGTATGATCATTGATATTTAATCTATTCTGTCTCCAATGGCTGTCTATGGTGTAAGATTTGCTTTAATTTCTCGTAGTTTATTGTTAGTTACGATGGTTAATTGTTTATTAGTAGCAATGTGTAAATCCTCTTGTAATTTCATTTGATTTGATGTACTTGGAGAAGATGTATGTTTAGTTTTGTAGTGCACTTAGAGAGTTGGTGCTAATAATATATTTCTTATTTTGTTTTTTTTTTGCCAATTATGCCTCTTATGCTTTGGTGGATGTTGTAGACTTCAGCTGTACACGTACTTATTGTAGGTGGTAAGTAGTATTTTCGTACTAATTTGCCATCTTCTTTGGAAATGGCTTCGCCATTAGTCTTTATTTTTCTTTGCATATTCTATTGTAGTGCATTTTTTAGATCCTCGAGTATGTAAGTTCTTTTGTATGATGGGCTATGCCTAAGATGTGTTGTGATGAGGATATTTAACATGGTGGTATTTTGTATGCATAGTTCTTTTCTATGTTCGGTAGTTAGTGGTTTAAATTTTCTATAATGATTTTGAGTTTGATCTGGAATGGATTTATATTTGATATTAAATATTTTATGGAAGATGATGCTGTAGTATGGTTGGGATGAGATGCCACTTTTGCTATGTAGACCACTAGATATTACAAAGACATTTATCACTAGTCTTGATCGGAATGCTTCTGTTATCAGTCTTATGCCAAGATTGTGCGCTGCGTTTAATTTCATGTTGTGTTGTGGTTAGGCTATATATTACGCTTCTATAATCAATTTTCGAGCATACTAGTGCTCTGCATATTGTTAAAAGAGTATTTCTCGCGGCTCTCCAGTGGTGGTGCGATAAAGTTTATAATAAGTTTCCTTGTGGCATTCGATTACGAGGTTTCGAAAATGTGGGTCTCATGCTGTTTATTTATCGATTGTGATACCAAGTAATTTTGTTCTTTAGTTCTTCTTCGTATGGCTCTAGTATTATTTCTAGTAATGATCGGTTGGTTTGGATTGATTGTCCGCTTTGGTTTTTTTAGGATTAGGTTTTGTTTCTGTTTACACTCGCTTAGTCTATGTGTTTTTATGCGTCGGATTCAAAGCTGGTAGTGGGAGCAGGTTTTTTTTTGGGTGTTAAATTGTCTAGTTTGCGCTCACTCACAGTGGTCTACCCTCTTAAGCGACAGGTCAGAATGTTTCTATATTCTGCATGACTGGCGCATTATTGATTTCTACCTGTACTAAACTATATATGGCTATACTTTCGATATGATAAGTTTCGTCGGAGGTGTAATATTTCTTATTAAATCAGGTTCTTGATTGTATATTTTGATTTTATTGCACTGGTTGATTAGTTCGTGTACTTTTTAGAAATATACAGATTTTTTCGTGTGTTAATCGGCAGACGTGAGTTATATTTTCAGGTTTGTTAATTTACTAACAGCAATTGCATATGTACGGAGTAAAATATTTATAGTTGCATTCATTATGATAGCTTGATCTTTGGTGCGGTTTGCATCAGATTCTTTTCTTGAATTTGACCTGTTATTTTAACAAAATACTTTTGTTTATGTGGTGAAAGTCGTGTAGTATTTTAAAGATTCTAATTTAAAATATTGACTTAATTTGTATGCCCGTATACCCTATATTCTGCCTATATCTTTCTACACCAGTTTATGTTAATATTCAGAATATGACGCGTCCTAATTAATGACAGGTCTCTTGTTTTCTTGCCCTGACTTAAATCAGGGAGCGTCTTAAGCATACCTATCTTGTAAACAGTATAAAGTATACATAACAGCAACAGAAATTACAGCTAGATAATATTCAAAATTGATCATTGTGGTCGTTTAAATAGACTATATATTATTGTAATATAGAATAAATGTACTAAATGTACTATAGTTTTAAAAGTATTCGATTTTGTAAAGTATATTTAATTGTAATTACAAGTAGAAAAAACTAAATGTTTAAAATATTCAATAAAGCTAGAAATGCAATAGTAAATACGTTCTTTATTGGTTCAAATTATTGCCCCCATTGCAGTGTTGTTCTTAGGATATGTTTTCGAAATTTCTTCTAATTGATTCTGTACGTTCCAGTAGTTTCTAGCATGTTATTTTCTTGAAATAAATACATTTCCTTGCTATATTCATTACGAACATTAGATTGAACGAAATTTCCAGAAGTATCAACGGCGAACCGCAAAAGTTGCCGAGATAGAGTAAGCATAAAATTAAAAAAATATATATAAATGATAAATATATTTATAGAGACCGTACTTGAATAAATTCATCATGTCATTTTAATGTCATGAATTATTGAACCCAATATTGTTTCCAAATGTAAAGCTATATATTTCCTATGAAATATTATGCTCAAAAGTATTTTGAGTTATATATGGCTAAATAATTCGTTATATTAAAATGTAAATGTTTTTTCTATGCAAAATTAGTAAATATGTAAATTAAATGAGTGTAATCGCTCATAAATAAATATTAATATGAATTTGATAAAATAATTTACAAATTATGTTGATTATAAATTGCAAACATAATAATTAAATGAAAATTATATTTGCAACAGAAGGTTACTTTTTATACCTATACATGTACGTACACACACTTAAACGCAAACACGCACACACATCCACACTCGCATACCCCATTTAAATTTGGTAAATATTATTTATCAAATTATGTTACGTATATAAATTTAAAATATAAAAACGTTTGACCTTAAAACCATGTTCGAGACACACAGAAATTTCTAATCTTTTTTTTTTTCTTGAGCCTATAACGTTGACTTAATAGCATAATATATAGCATAATACATAATAGGTAATGATAAAGATAAAAATTAGCTTTCTATGTAATGATTTTTCATAGAGAACTAAATTTTATAATTATAGAATTTAACTATATATAGCAATCAGTTGTACTTCAACAGAATTTTTTCTGTTATTCAATATTCTCTTTTTGTGGTATTATGAGGGAATTGGATTTTGGCAAATAAAGCATTCAATTTGACAGTGCAATTATTTATGACACCACTCATAGAACGGAAGTACTTACCGTTGTACGTATATAAGTGTGTGTGCCTACAGCAATATAAAATCAAATTAATTTTAGTTGTGTTTTACGTACTACTTATGTAGAGGTGTTTTTAATTTTCTTGACAGATTGAAGAGAGTTATTTACGTGGGTCTGATGATTAGCTAGGGCGTTGGCATAATAAATGGATAAATATCATTGAAAATGAGTCGAGTGAGAGGGAAAATGTAAGCAAGCAAAATAGAAGAACGAGCATGAAGAATTAACTTGATGAAGAAGTTTGTAAGGGTAGTATTAAATATTTCGCCATTCTACTCCATCCTTACATTGTTTTTTTGCTTCATTAAAATTAATCTTTTTTATTCATGCATTTCTATTTCACTTGCTCATATATATGCACTTATTCTCACACCATTCATCATCAACAAGTAAATCTTGTGCGTCTTTTCTTTGGCTTTATTTCAACAAGACCATTTGACCTATTCTACGTACGACCTTTATAATATATTAGTTATTAGTATGGCCAAAAATATGTTTTCAAAAAATTAAATACATTGAATACATTGATCATTCAAGAATGAAACGAAAGAAATATATAAGGATAGGGTGCAATGGCGAAAGATTGTAAAGATGTGAAAGAATGTAAAGGGTTTTCTGCCACTCCATATGATGGGATTTTACAATTCTTTAATGTATCTTTATCGCTTTAATCCCCTATCTTTCAATATTTTCTGCACAATCGAAGTATAATATCATATTTGAAACCAGACAAATAAAGAATTTTCGAGAATGCCGTTAAAAAAATTATGACGAAAACGCGTGAAATTATGATTATATTTTCATATTTTTCGTCACATAAATTTTAATTTGCGTTTCTCGACAAAATAAAAATGATATTTTTACGGCAATATTGATGATTATATTTTGGTTATTTGCTTTGAATTAAACTTTTAACATGTTACATATGAAAAACATCCTACATTTTCTTAAAAATACGATTATTTTCGAATATTAATTTGGCTGGAGTAAAAAATTTAAAAATTTTTAAAAAATTTAATTTTGATGTCAAATGCACTGTTGAGAGTGTCTCTAAATTGGAAGTAATATTATACTTCTTGCAATTATTAAATTATTGTTAAAAGAAAGTACTAAAGTGAAACGTATATGTTTAAAGATAATTTTGTTAGGTCCTTAGGTTTAGGGTCATATTTTAGACCTGTTAATGTTGTACGATGTAATTCTAGACATTTTATCTTTATCTGCAAACCAACTCTCTTGCAAAATAATCAACCAGTAAGCAGAAGATAGAAAAACTCCTCTTTTTATAAGCCTTGGTATAATTTCGAAATTATAAATTGTTTTCGAATGCTCGTTATTTAGAGAATGAGCCTAAAAGTGACTTAAGACACATAAAATTATATACTGTCATGGAGCTTATGGGTTTACAAACCTTTTGGCGTTATAATAAATTCATACAGTCAACAACAAATTGCCGTGTCATTTGAAATTTGATAAGAAGTGTATGGATGTGTGTGAGTGCTAATGTTTGTATGTGGGTGTGTATGTAGGTGTGTGTATGTATGGGTGTTTGCGGGTGTCGGTGTGTATGGATGTGTGTGGATGTGTGTGTATCTGTGTGGGTGTGTCTGTGTGGGTGTGTATGTGTGGGTGTGTATGTTTGCGTGTGTACCTGCCTGTCTGCCTGAATGAAAATGAGCATGTTAGAAAGGTGATGGAGTACTTGTCGCGAGCGAATGAAATCTTGTATCCTAGATTATAAGTGCGTATTTTTGAGATGATAAAGTAAATGATAATGGATCTAGAATATTGGCTCTAAATTCGGAATTTGGACTCTTCGTGACTAATTCATGCTTTAAGCATATTAAGTCACATATTAATACGGGGGAGAATGTAACATTAAATCAGAGAAGTGTGATTGATTTGATTATTTGTAACGAGCAGTATGATTGTAGATACAAGATTGAGACGTGGCGCTGAGTTTAGTATGAATGATCATTTAGTTGTTTAAAGTATGAATTTAGCGCAAATTTGGTGGAAAATAGTAAAATTACCGAGTGTATTGTTCGTGTAAAATCTTCTCGTTTGCAGTTCAAATCAGTAAATGAAGAATATTATTGTAAGTTGAATGTTGTTTTGTTTTCGTTTGAGCTGAACTATAAGTGTGATGTGAATGTGATCTGGAATGAATTTAAAACAGCAGCTGTAAGGTGTGCGAATGAAATATGCGGTGTTTCAAAAATAGGTGTACGTCTCCAGAATAGTTGGTAGATAGAATTAAGCAAATTTGAGTTATTTAAATGTCAAAGATTTGTCTGGTGATGTTCATGATGCTTGCTTGACTGAATATAAATTGATAAAAAGAGATACGAAAAGGATTGTGAATGAAAGCAAAATGGATATGGAGAAGGCAACGAATGAAAAGTTGATGCTCGAATTTAGTAGCAGTAGTAGGTTTGTGATCGAAAAGTGACAAAAATTTGCAATCGATTTCAAATATTTGCCAAAATATGGCCGTATTTAGGTATATTATAAACGTAATTTTGCGTGAAATGATATATATGTAGTATAATACCATCTTGTTCAAATTAAAATAGACGTAGCATCAAAACAAGTTCAAATATGATCTGTCTGAGCCATATTCGAGTTTAATAAATAAAGGCGCTGGCGATGGTGTAGCAGGAAGACTATCTTCCCGACAGCTTGAAATGCAAATATACTTGTCATGTCCATTTCTGTCACTGCTTGCACCATTGTGTTTTTGCTTGCTTTTCTTCAGTTTCAGCAGCAATATTTTTATAGTTCATACATAAATGAATGTATTCTCATATCTTATGGTGTGGTAGAATACCCTTTCGCACATTGACAATCCTTGATCAAACTATACATTATAAGGGAGTATGCTCTGCTTTAAAAATAACCGCAATGGCTTGCACTGTTAGCTAAGAGGCATATTCAAATATAAATTCTAAATAATCTACTTACAATATTGATACAATTTATGGAATAAAATGGAAACTGCGGTAACATGAATAAGTTTTCAATAACGATTTTCTTGTAACCGGTAAAGTTTTTGTAATTTGTATTTATATATAATAACGCTATAATACATAATTCAAAACCGCTAGTAATAAAAAGATATCTGTCGTGTCTGACACTGAACTTACTTCTACGCAATTGGTTAGATCATTTGAATTTAAATATTTTTGAAAATTATGAAAATTTTCAAAAATTTGTAATTATTTGATAATTCTTAAAAATAATTTGTGTGAAACTAAATAGATCGGCTATGACTGAAATGTCTTAACTTAGTTGTATGTTGTAAAGTTAGCACATATGTCAGTGTAAGCTGCGGATGAAATAAATATTGTGGCGTTATAATAAATACGTGAAGTCAACAAGTTTCCGCTGTCATAATTTGAAATTTCGTAAGACATGTGGTATATTACCACGGAATCTTGTAGCAAACATAATACTCCAGTTTGAGAGAACGCATTCCTCCATTTAAATGAGGTAACTGACTTGTAGCTCTTCTAGTAAAGTTTCCGCTAGTATATTTGTAAAGCAAAGTTGAAGTTGTGAACAATGTTATTAATATTGTGCTGCAACTTCAATTAATGAAAGTTTTTTGTTAGAACCAGTGCTGGATCATCGTACATAGTACGGGAAAGATAAAGTATTCGGTTGTGCGTATGTTTGCATTTTGGATATCACGTATTCTATCGCTCATAAGACCAACATTTATAGGTCCTTTTCCTCTGGATATACTACACAGTTTGACACCAAACTTGGTAAACATAATATTTGGGTACTCAGTTCAGGTATTTTATTTATTTTAATAATTATATTTATTCGCTTTATTTATTTTGATTAAATAAATATAACCATTATCAACATGCATAGTGTGTTTAAATTATCCACGCATGCTACATACATAAGCAATGCTAAATTGGCCAACAGAGTTTTTATTTGAAAATCAAAAATAACGTAGCGTTCAATATACGTATAAATTGGTTGTAGCGCGTGTTTGAAGTTCAATAGCATTGTGAGTTCGCCTTTGTACTTTAACGAATACTGAGAATAATTTTTAATGCAACAGAAATATTTCCAGTGATATGCTTTGTTGTTGAAAAGCTAGTTATAATGTATAGGTTTGCTTGCGAGCTTGCAATAAATGGCGCTCTCGTAGAATTTTTAAATGGTTTTTCAATATTTCTTACGCACCACGTACGCTATAAATGTATGTATAATAAGTTTTCATACCAAATTGTTTGTGTTTGTGATGTTTTTAATTTACATTTTTCCTTGTATCATGAACAATAAGTAAAATCATCTTGACTTGAAAATATATAGCGATAGCATTTTTCCAGGAAACCACTAATTGGAAAAGAAAGTATTCGTGGAGTTGCAAATGCAAATACAAATTGGTGTATTTGGCAAAAGTATAATATTACAATATTGTTCAGATTGTTGTGTTTTGCATTGCAAATTCTTAGACGTTGTAGATACATTTTAGTTATATAGACTGGATATTAAAATAAATATATATATTTTTAAATTTATGAATATATAACTATTTACAGTACAATTTCATATAATATGAGTGGATATTTTTTAGCCTTTATGAAGGCCAAAAACCAAAAACTTATTAGATTATTAATCTTTTGCTGATTGTTGAAACACTATTTTACTTAATCTATTATTCACAAACCATGGAGAAATCATATATTGTAGAGTCTATTTGGTTTTTCTGTTAATTAATTCACGGCCGATTTATTAATTATAATTTACCATAGCTACCTACATATGTTTGCAAGAGCAAGACATTTACGAATTTAAATATCAATTTTCTAGACATATTTAGGAAAAAAAATCATTTTGAGCAAAATTTGAATATATTTTATTGAAAATCTACAATTTCATACCGTTGCAGGATATGTCGGAAATATTGTAGTATTATGTCTACACACACACAGTAAATGTTGGGTTTGGCAAACCTAGCATAAAAAGCTTGTAACTGCTTTGAAACTGCAATTTTTGACAGATATTTTTTGGTGTATCTAGGTGAGACATAAAGCGAAATATGTCGGTACATGAGCAGTGCGATATTAATAAAACTGTCTTACGTAGAACAAGTGAGAGACAAACGAGATGGTATGGCCAAACTGAAAGAATATCGAATGTTAGCATAATAAAGAAATTTACGTGAGTGAGATAAATGGTTTGAACTGCGAGGTCTTTGTCGGATAAATATGATTAATAATGCATTGAGTGAAGAAAAAAGTTATAAGCAAGCAGAATGCAATGGCGTGGATGAAGAATTTGTGTATTTGGAATGCGAAAGAGATGCGTAAGGATAGAGTTATTGGCGAAAGATTGTCATGATTTTAAAGACAAGAAAGGTAAAATGCATATATGTAGGTATACTTTGTTGCATAATACTTGAAAGGGATCAATTTCACCAGAATCCAAATATGTTTCATTTGTTGCATTGTTGAAATATTACTTATTCTCAGACACTGTATAGATTAAACTACCGTGTGCATAAGCGTTAGATGTCTATCTAGAATTCTAGGAAATATATATGCACCTATACCTATGAGTTTTGATTAGAAAGATTGAAAAATAAATAAAATAAGGTATGTATTAGATAATAAGCAGTATAGATTATATACTAATTATAAATAGATTCTGATAAATTTAAAAGCGATTCATGTAAATTGCTCGTTTAGAGAAGAATTATTTATTTATTTGAATAAAAAATTGTGTATTATTCTTTATCTGTATTATTATAGAGCTTAGCAAAGCAACAGTTTTCTATTTTCAAGAATTATTTATCTATTTAGTATCAATCGGAGCGATGTCAGCGCTATGAACCGTATCAATCAATCATATTATAGATATTCAGAGCCATCTACAGCTACTTGATGTAGAAAATAGGCAAGATTATATTCAGGCTGTATATATTACCAAGTTCAATGAAGCTTGTGATGTTAGCCGAATACATATTACTCGTATATTAAAGGATATTACTCTGTATAAGAAAGTAAGTATTAACTTGAGAATTGTATAGGATTCATAAAAGGCCTTTTTTTTAAAGAATATTTAAACGGAAGCTCAGATTTATTCATGCTATTTTATGTCGCTTCTGCAATATAAATGAAACGGCTTTAAATAAATGAATGAATTAACATTTAACTACTTTAGATGAAACATGTATTATAGTTTCATAATCCAATTATTTCCGGTTCTTTTCCTGTTCAAGCAAACACAAACGATGTGTAGCGATAGCTAAATAAATTTCCAGGTAGATACTCTTCTTTAATTTTTATTATGCTACTATGCTCAACGATATCAATTATTTATTTTGGCAATTTGGTGAAACCTAAATAAATTAGTAGGGCAGACTTGCCCAAGCACGTAGTGTCGTTGGCGATTTCAAATATTCATAAACTAGGAGAACAATTATTATAAATTCTAATAACTGCCACAAATCAATGAATTTCAGTACTGTGTAATCATAAATAAATAAACTCACAGCTAAGCTGAAGCCAAAAGTAGTCATAGTTTCAAAGATATTAAATCGCGATCGTGATATAAATTGTGTTGGCATTTCTTTATGGTCATGAAATTTTATATATCTCAATCCTACCAGAGTAACCATATTATTGTAAACAAACGCTTCTAATAATAGCCATAACTAACCGATAATTTAAATAGTAACCTTAGGTAAATATTATTATACGCTGTAGTGTTATTTGGATACCACGAACGGATCCCAAATGAATCTGTTTGTAAATAGCATGTATCTCTTTCTGGTTGTTTGAAATGTTCATCAAACGATTCTCGTCTAAAAGAAATAGTACCACACAACAGTTCAAGCATTCCACATCAAACAATTTAGTTTTACTTCTACATACACCTGATTTACTATTGGCAGCGTGACTAGTTATTTTAGAGTGTGGACTGCAGCTTCCCCACTTGTGATTGGTCACCACCATTATTTTACGAAACATTCAAACGAATTGCATTAGGTTCTATGGAGCGCGTATGTATTATTTGAATCTAAAGGATCAGTTAAGATTATTTTATTCAACTTTCATTCTTGTTTGAAGATACTAAACGGATTTCCACCTACTTTGATAGGATCAGGCGTGATGATATGCATGTATGTAAATGTGTATTGTTTTGTAGTATTATAATAGCATGTGTTATTCGTATAAAGTTCGCATTTGTAATGCCAACTTAAACACTAAAGTTGGAATATGTTATTCGAAATTCAAAAATTATAATAGATGCTGTAATATATTATACGCCTAAGAGTCAAATGGGAAATACTCACCGATGAGAAGCTGCAGCAGTGAAGTCAAAAGAACGTATTGTTCTGCGGAGGAACCCATTTTTCTAGTTTCGCTCAAATGACCATCAGTAGATATTGAGATTCACATTAAATGACATGTTTACACTGAAACGCACCACCAGCTGCCTTTGTTGATGTAGCCAGTTAGGTCATTGTCTTTAGTTACCACCGCACTACTAAATTAGGTAAGATGATCAATGTATGCTCTGCAACATAAACACACATAATACATCACAAATGTGTCTCTATATTTTTAACATACTTTTGGGAGGAATAATAACTGATAACATTTAGAAAATTCAATTTATGTGTATCAACCTTCTCAAACCCGACTGTATTTTTAGATAAATAGAAATTAGGTTTATAGCAACAGAATTCACTCTAAAATAAGCAACTATGATTTAGAATTGGATTGCTAAAGCCGCCCAATCGCCAAATTTTGATAGTGTGGTCTGACTAATCTGTATAACAAGTCAACAATCTTCAATATTTTATATACAATTACAGCTGTTAACATAATTTAGCTAACGGAATAACAATCCTACGTACGCTTTTATGTTTGATCAAATAGCATATTAAAAACAATATGGTTTCAGTATGCACCAATTATATTACTTGTGGTAATAAGCTCTTCTTATCTTTGATACCTAAAGATAGATTACGAATAAAATAACTAATAATATAAGTAATACAACTGCAGTATTTTTATAGGTACGTCTTTAAACACAATATTCAATTGTTCAATACTACAACATTTTTAATATATCACTAATTCTTTTAATTCCGGCGATGTTTTTGAAATTTTATCCTATCAATTTAGTCTATAATACCAAAACATAATTTATAAATACCGTAACCAGCTATATCTTTATGTTTGAATATTATGAAATTAGCAGTAAATACAAGACTTTCGAAAATGTAATAAAAATTAATATGACAAATAATGTAAAGTAAAAACACTTTCTTATAAAAATAGGAACAATTACTTACGAAGATAAAAGGTATTTTGCCAGGCATTTAAAAATCTTTTGTTTAAAGCTTCATTATTTTACCTTCAATCGTTTAGACTGTAGAGCGCTCAAAAACGCACGAACACCCATTCCAATCAATGAAAGTTTTGCATACTAACATATGTACTGAGTGAAGACAAGGAATGACAGTGATAAATATACCTTCACTTCCATGAAAATCGATAAAAACCCATACATTTTCATATTGCTCTACATTTTACTAGCAAGAATTTAACGAATGGTAAAAAACCGATAATCTAACAGATTTCTAAATTTCTATGTAAATATTAAAATACTTATCAGAAAGAATAATAAATAATAATAAACGATGAATTTATGGTTAATTTCGAAGCTTAGAAAGATCAAAATTTTATGTTTATACAATTTTATATGAGAAAATATTTCTTAAAATAAAAAGAAATCTCTATTACACAAAACAGAATAAATTGCGCTATATTCTTAGCCGTAACTGAGTAGGTACATGAATACATATTTTCGGATGTGTTGTGGTTTTTTCAGTAGCAGCCGTCGTTCTGTCTGTATTTTATAACAGCTAGAACAATTACTACTCTGACAAGGCCGCTGCACAGTATATTTTCAACTTTATCTTGAGGATTTTAACTTTATTTTACGTATTGAGTACTTCATCTCTTCTTATTATTATCCTGTATGTATGTACGTGTATATATATATATATATACATATATATATATATATATATATATATATATATATATATATATATATATATATATATGTATATATATTTTTTATTATTATTATTTTTATGATGATTTTTTTTTTGTAGTTTTCTCTGTCTGTGGTTTGCCGCACTTTTCTACTGTCGGTAGAATTTGGATTCTACTTTGATTCTGCTGATTTGTTTGGTTTCTGTTCGTAGTCCGTCCCCAACTTTTCTATTTTTAAGAAGTGGACGGTCCACGTTCTTAAATCCGATATTTTATTTGCAACATTTCCCTACCGGGACGAAGATTTCCATTTTAATAAAAAATTTTTAATGAGTCTGCTTGAATTGTCATACTTCGGTAGCCTTTCCTTATGCTATTATAATGAGCAGAGGTCACCGAGGTAAGGTTGTTCATGCTTTTTTCTGCTCACGTCTTTTTTTTTGTTTTAATTATGAGGACGACAAGGAGAGCTTTTTGCTGTATATTGCTTCTATTCTTTATATTCGCTGATTATCTAGTCCACATTTTACCGTTTTATTGTGCGCCCTTCCCTGCGCAGTCAACAATTTTCCCTGATAAAAGTGGGCTCATCTCCTTGATACTCGTTTTCCCCTTTCCTTGGCTTATAATTTCCTCTTCATACGCCTCATGGCATATACCCTTTCCCTGGCGCATGCTAGTCCCGTTCCTTGATGGGCCCCGCATTGTCTCTGCGAGGGCGACTCTCCAAATGCCGGTTCTTGTGGCAGAAAGGCTATCTCGCCCCTGAAGCGATGCTTCAGGAACCGATAGATGGGCGAGTTGATGTTCTCTTTTAAGAACACCCTGTCCACCCTCGCCATCTTCATGAGGAGTCGCGCTATTGTGGGCTTGTCACGTGGTATTACCCTTACCTCAACCTCACCCTCCCTTTACATCAAGTTTTGGAACGTACCCCAGAAAAGCTACTGGGGCCCGATTCTTGAAACCATGCGCTTCGTTTCGCATGCGTAACTCGGTAAAAAGCGCATACGCGCAAGAAAACAATATTCTTGACCGAGCGATGTGCGCTCGCACGCGAATTGTTCGCATGCGCTAACATCGCATGGTTATTACCGTGCGCAACAAATCAGTTTAGTATCATTACTAAACGAATATCTTTGGTTATAATCTTTCCAATACATATTTAAGTTTATTCCGTAGTTTCAATTAATATTATTTGTGAATATGGCAAATTTGGATGAATTAATCCACCTCGATGTAATAAATGCCATGGAGGAAGCAGAAAATGCAATGTACGAGGAAAGGAGAGTTTTTCAGGGGCAAAATGCATTTACTCTACCGGAGAGGAAATTTACAAAATTATTGCGGCTATCGAAAGAATTGGCAAGAAATTTAATTAATGACCTGCGATTGTTTTTAAGACCAGCTAACAGAAATTCGGCACTAGATCCTGAAGGGAACGTAATTCAAATTTAAATCCATAATGCACATTCTTTATCTAAAATTTCATAAAATTTAGGTTTTAACAGCTTTACGGTTTTATGCAACCGGAAGCTACCAAACGGATATAGGGTTTAATCTATATACAGCTGTAAGCCAAGCATCTGTTAGTAGATGCGTAAGAGAAGTAACCGATGCTCTAAATGAACCCGACATTTTTGAAAGATGGGTGAAATTGCCAACGAAAATGCAGGATTTAAAAAAATTACGTGATAAGTTAGTATTAGTTGTCAGGTTGAAACCTTCAATTATTATATATGTATTTATTTGTTTTAGTTTTTATGATCAATATCGTATTCCGGGTGTAGTAGGATGTATAGATTGCACGCACGTTGCTATAATAGGACCTAAAGTAGACGAAAAAATGTATGTGAATAGAAAGGGCTATCACTCAATAAATGTGCAACTGGTTAGGTATTCTTCTATATACTGTTAGCATGGCATTTTTAATTATTATATTTTAGATTTGCGATCCCAATTTAAAAATATTGCATGTAAATGCACGCTTTCCAGGTAATACAAATGACAGTTATATTTGGAATAACTGTAATTTGAAACCATTTTTTATAAAATTACATCGCGAAGAACATATGTCGTTTTTTTTACTTGGTTAGTTAAAACTAAATATATTAAATCAGTTATAATAAGATACACATTTAGGTGATTCTGGATATGCTCTAAGGTCATATCTGCTAATTCCGATATTAAATCCGGAACCATTGCCTAATACACCTGAAGCTGCTTATAATGAGCGGCAAATGAGCACAAGATTCATTATAGAGCGTTGCAATGGTGTTTTGAAAATGAGATTTCGATGTCTCTTAAAACATCGTGTTTTGAATTACGATCCGGAAACCGCTTCAAAAATCATTAACTCCTGCGTCATTCTTCATAATATGTGCATTGAAAATAATGTTACTATGCCGGAGTTAGAAAATGACGAGGTTTTGGATTATGGACTGATACAATCTGCACAAAATAATGTTCAGCAGAATCCTGGACGAGTAAATCCAGAATTAGCCTTGGGGAGAAAAGTACAGAGGAATATAATTGATAGACGTTTTACAACTCAGTAAAAATAAAAATAAACAAACACACACACACACAGACGGACGTCATTCCGAAAATAGTTGGAATCGATTCAGGGAAGGTCAAAACGTATATATCCGTTAAAATCTCGAGTTCAAAATTTTTCATGATTACAATACTTACTTATACTGCGTATAGAAAGTAAAAATAAATTTAGTGTAAAAGCGATCTAAAGGTTAGAAAAAATATTATAAATTAGAAAAATAATGAAACTACGAAGTGGTTTAACCCATATGCGTATAAGAAAGTTCGGTGCATGACACTGCAGATGTTTTATTCCTAGTTTTAGGAATGCATGTCTGAGCATCTAAAATATATACAAATATTAAGTATACAATATTGTAACTTGTATCACAATAAACTATTAATCTAACTTTGTTTTTCTGTAATCTCCTCTACTATTGCAATATCACCACCGAGTGAAATATCAATTTCGGTTGTCCGGATATCATCAGTTGCCGGATCAATTTCATCTGAACAATTATGTATTTATAAATAAATATGCATGCACAGTAAGCATTTTTATATTACCTAAATGTTTCCCCATACTAACAGGAAAATACTCATTTGCTTTAACAGGGATAGTATCCAACAGATTCTAAAATTTTATTGCAAAAACATTTTTATACTAATTCAAGTTTATAAACAATAGTACTTATATGTTCAACATGTACGGCGGATTCCAATATGTTGGGTAAACCTTCAATTGAAGTTATACTTATCATATCTAGCACCGTGTTTTCATGAGGGGTCAGTTCATCCATCGTTCTTGGTCCGCCACCAGTTTTGTTTAAACTACGATTTAATTCAGCCCTTTTCGATTTCGTTTTCCTACGTATATCTTGCCAAACCTATGAAATATGTAAGTTTTGCTTATGCAACATATGCCAAATTATAATAATAATTAATAATTATGAAAAATAATTTTATATATATATATAAATATATATAAATATACCATACATTTATAACTTACATTTCGCAACTGCTTCCAAGTTTCCGCCATTAGGAACCGAATTTAAAGTTAAACTTATGTCTATCCATAATTTTTGCGTGTCTTCCAGGGTAAAATCCTTATTAAATTTGCCATCAAGAAGTTTCGGATATTGTTGTATACATTCTATTAATAATTTTTTTTGTTCGGAAGTACAATTTCCTGCCAGTTTTGTCATTGTTGTACAGATATACTAAAAGATAATAAATTAAGCAAAAAGGTTTTACGATTTGTTTAATATTTAAACAGATATTAAACTTACGAAATAGATATGTACCGAAACAACGCTGCAATATTAAAAACACTTCCAAAACTCAAATTAATTATAACGAGTTACCAATACAAATCAATAAAGGCAAAAGTATTAATATGTTTAAGGAGAGGTTGTTCAGCAAATTTAAAAAGCCGACGTGTCTGTCACTGGAATTTCTTATACGCATGTTAATTAAATCGTTAGAATTAAAAAAATTTGAAAAATATTAAAGTTTTATAAATACTAACGATCTAACCAAAGACACATAATGAAGTTCATCGACAGATTTAATATATTATTATACTATATATTAAATTATTTTGAACATGTTATTATTTATAAATTATCTACCATTATTGCAAAAAGATCGTCCGCTAATTATATCCGCAATTGTATACAAATGAAACAATCAGCAACAATAAACGAACTATTCAATATAAGATATAAAAAGTAAAAAAAATAACTTATTTTTTTGTAACCAGTACCTTTTCTGAAAAATCATATCAAAAACAGTCAGACTCAATTCAGGGAAGGTCAAAAGATATATTTACGTTAAAATCTCTAGATCAACATTTTTTCATGATTACAATACGAATATGAATGTAAAATATTTGAAATTTTGATAAACATAACCAAAATATCGTCCGCTAAATATATCCGCAATTATATACAAATGAAACAATCAGTAACAATACACGAACTGTCGTACATGTATGATTTAGGTAGTCGTGTAATAGCGGATGATATTTTTATGGTAGCCACCTTTAGTGCGGAAGTAGCACTACATTACGTAGTACGTCAGTGTATACTTGTATGTGGATCAGCGCCAGACATGCCGTGGCGAGTAGATCAAGGAACAGCAGGAAAGGTCACTTAGGGATATTTGTGGGCCAGGGGGTGTCAGTCAAGGAACAGCAGGAAAGGTCACTTAGGGATATTTGTGGGCCAGGGGGTGTTAGTAATATAACTGAAAATAGATACTCCTATTTGGGCTTATGAAATATTGTGTACGGGTTGGGTTTGGAAGTTTAAGAAGACGTATAGAAAGAGATAGACATAGTAGACAGAGATAGATATATGAGAGAGATAGGTATATGCGTTAGAAAGAGATAGATGTATAGGTAAAAAATGAAAAGACAATTTTATCCACAGCATTCCGATATACTTCAAGGTATAAATAATTTTACTGATTCGACCGGTAATTTATTGCCGGTCGGTAAAATTATTTTTACCCTGAAATATATTGGAACGCTGTGGAAAAAAATCGTCTTGCTCAATTTCGCCCTATAAATCTACTGCAATCTAATGAACAATGTTAATCATAGAATAAAAAAAACAATATTAGGAAATAAAATCAATATATTTCCATAAGGTCTTTAA
The DNA here is from genome assembly GCA_944039245.1 of Nebria salina. Lineage (NCBI taxonomy): Eukaryota > Metazoa > Arthropoda > Insecta > Coleoptera > Carabidae > Nebria > Nebria salina. The sequence continues at coordinate 166,748 of OX063277.1, forward strand.
AATAAATATGTTCAAGCTTAGACTGAGCTGTTAATTAAACTAAATTATTCACAAACATAATATTGGTCTAGAAAATGTTTAATTCATTTACATAATGTATGGAATCAATAACAGTTACTTGAAGGCAAGGTTTTAAGCAGTGCCATAAAATCAAAATTGCCTCTATTTTGCTATAACAAAATTAATTTTTACTTTCTTATACGCAGTATAAGTATTGTAATCATGAAAGATTTAAATCTCGATATTTTAACAGAAATATACCTGCTGACCTTCCCTGAATCGATTCCGATTATTTTTGTAATGACGTGCGCGTGTAGGTGAACGTTGAATATAAAATTACAAAACTTAAGATTTGTATATGCTCTTCTCGAAAATCTCCCATTTCGCCCCAACGAAGATGTAAAGATGTAAAAGCAGATGCACTTGTTACATCGGGCATGGGGACATCTAAATAAATAAATTTATTAATAAAAGCATTTATCAAATTAAAATGGTTCTCCTACCTTCTTGCACAGCGTGCCGCTCATCCAAGTACAAAGTTGGATAAGCACCATGTAATACGGTATTTCTGCCTCTACCATTTACATATATCCACTCAGGACTAAAATGTTTGAGGCAGACCCGATATGAATTATAAATTTGCATTTTTGGCATATTAAATAATTTGGGATTGTTTACCAGCCCAATCCATTTTTTAAACATCGTGCTAAAAATTTTCGGAAACCGCAAAAAACTGTATTCCGTCGATTTACAACTTGGCACAGCGCAACTCATGTTAGACGACATAATCTAATATATTTTAAATCAAGTAAAATACATAAAATACAAGTAAAACGCAAGACTTACGGATTTTGTTACAATGTAACACACTATTCAAACCTTGATTCAAACGCCATTAAAATATACAGAAAAATTTTAATTCCAATATTTGCCGAAACAATCACTCAGTAAATATTGTAGGAAACGTTAATACGGTTAGTACCCTGAAAAACGACGGTCACGCTCACGGCAGCCATTCTGGCGGCGCATATTACTCGAACTAATTCGATGCCCTCCCCCCCAACAAAATGGCCGTCTGTGAACCACCGTTGGTCAAGAATACCATTTTCTTGCGCGTATGCGCTTCTTACCGAGTTACGCATGCGAATCGAAGCGCATGGTTTCAAGAATCGGGCCCCTGGCGTAATGACCAATGTACTTGACAGTTGAGATAGCGGCTGTTTGGACACGCGAATGCCAGCAAAGTGACATATGTATAAAGTGAACTGATTACAAACGTTCTTTGCCAAAACAAATCACTCTTGGAGTCAGAATCTTTTATTTTGTGTTCTTTAAAAGTGTATTTTGACTGTAACTGTTATTAAATTAATTTGTGAGTTATCCGAAGAATTCACTTCGTAAGATATGATAGATATTTTGTTCCTTCGATATTTATGAAAGAATAACAGCTGCCCATTAACGGAACAAACAGCTGATTGGTACATTAATGACCAATTTTTGAAGTACATTATATTTCACCGGATTATATTTAAGTTGGCAAATCGAAAACATTTTTTTTATATACAAATATAAACATCTGCAGTGTCATGCACCGAACTTTCTTATACGCTTTTGGGTTACACTACATTGTAGTTTCATTATTTTTTTAATTTATAATATTTGTTCTAACCTTTAGATCGCTTTTACACTAAATATATTTCTTAGAATAAATATTAAATGTCAAACTTCAAATTATTTAAGTCTATTTTGTTTTTTTTTTGCTAAACAATTGACAGGCGCAGATAAGATTTATGTAAAAATATATAATAAGCAGATATTTATTGTGAAACCAGTACTTTTTTTGGAAAAAAGTTCAAACAAAAGTTGTGCTAAATATAAATACCTTTAATTTTTGTACATAATTTTTTTCTGTAACCGTAACCATTTTTTAGTAATTGCAGAAACTGCAAACAATGGCTAGAGTAAACGGGCACTTCCGCTTTGAATATATTTTTCAAAAATAGAAATTGCACATCCCATGCATATGCAATTCTTAAGTTTAAAGTTTCATCATTTTAGCTTCAACCGTTTAGGCTGTAGAGAACATACACACTACGCCGGGCATTAATGTACCAATCAGCTGTTTGTTCCGTTGATGGCCAGCTGTCTATTTATTTCATAAATATCGTAGAAAATGTAAAAAGCCAACGAAACCAAACAAACGCAGCATATTGCGCATGTGCAGTAACTTATTTAACATAAAATGCATTTTCAATTTGAAAATATAGCTTTATTAAAGATGTTCGCCATTGCATACATACAATAGCAAAAAGGTTATTCTATTGCCCCTAACAAATTAATTTTTTTCATTGATTCATCGACAAATACAGGTGTAATGTCTCAAAATAAATGAGTCGCCGAATCTCGCCATAAGCTTACTTTTTTGCCTATTAATGCAATTTTAGTAGTACATTAGTTTTACCGCCAGAGAGCGAGTTGTTAATTTCCTTCACGAATTAACAGATTCATTTTCTTCATATATTAAGCGACAAATACAGGTGCAGTGTCTCAAAATAATTGATCCGCCGATTCTAGCATAACATGTATTTCAGCGTTGAGCGGGAACATTTTCGCTTGCCGCATTTTTTGCCTATAGGTTTATGAATTAGATTCATTGCTTGCATTATATGTTCGATGAGCGTTTATAAGATCTAGATTTATTAGAACGATGTTTGCTGTATTCCTTAAACGCTAGAAATATAAAATTAAAAACATCTGGAGTGTCATGCACCGAACTTTCTTATACGCTTTTGGGTTAGATCATATTGTCACGCCCGTGCCACGCTAGAGCCACAACTAGACCATACACAGATACGATTCCTAAACTAGTTGAACCTCCGGTCTAGAAAAGCATCTTATAGGATCTGATCAACAAATAACTATTATCCAAAAACTATCTAACGATAACGGGTTACCCTCCGAGACGAGCATCCGGTGGGCCTACTGAATAATAACAATTACCTAAAAACTATCTAACGACAGATCACCCTCCGAGAGTATCCGGGTAGGCCTAACAAACAATAACGTTTACACCACAAAACCACACCCGGGATATCCAAATGATATATAAGAGACCGGGAAGAGACAAGCTGGACAGTCTCTCATAGTCTTACCCAGGCTACGTTATAACTTATTCTAAACCAAACGATCGATTCAGTGTAAGTCATGTGCCCATTAAACGCAATGCTGTAAGTACCTTTCTTCAATAAAACACTAAACTAAAACGTATAAATGTATAACTGTGTTATGAATTAGTAAACACCTTTCACATCCTCTCGTGCTTGACTCCTGATATGATATAAACCCTGCAGGAGTTACAGTCTTGGCTGGTACCTCAAATCATTTAATAAAATAAAGTCACAGCCAACCCCCAGCCGTGACAATATCATATTTTCGCTATATTTCTTATTTATAATATTTTACTAACCTTTGAAACCCCTTTTCACTAAATTATTTCTTAGAATAAATATTAAATGTCAAACTCCAAATTATTTAAGTTTTTTGTTTTTTTATTAAACAATTGACAGGCACAGTTGATACGATTTATGTGAAAATAATTATAATAAGAACTAATTTTAATTACCATTCTCTTATTTCTGGCACTTTTTTGAAAAGAAATTTCAAATAAGGGTTGTACAAAATGCTAATATCTATAATTTGTATCCCAAAATTTTTCTGTAAGCTCAACCATTTTTGAGTACTTGCAGGAACCGCAAAAAATGACTAGAGTAAACATGCACTTCCGGTTTGAGTATTGTTTTCAAAAATAGGAGGTTTTCTGCCCAGGTAAATACAAATCTTAAGTTTGAAGTGTCCTAATTTTACCTTCAACCGTCTAGGCTGCAGAGCGCTCACACACACATACACACACGCACGCACACACACACACACAGACGGACGTCATTCCAAAATTAGTCGGAATCGTTTCAGAGAAGGTCAAAACGTATATTTCTGTTAAAATCTGGAGATCGAAATTTTTCATGAGTACAAAAACGATATAATGCGGAATAATATATGCTAATAGTTATTTGCCTATTGAATATTAAATACCTTATATTATTTCAATACTTACGATCTAAACTCGGCAATACACTAACAAGGAAACATTCCGAGGTGTGTCTCTCCAATTTTAATGAAACTGTAGTATGTGAGAAAATAATAGATACGCACTTTTTTTTCGGCCCGTTTTAACTTCTAAGGTGTGAAAAAAATCAATGTTGACCTTCATTTGACCTTGAAAATGAATTTCTGGTCAAATGAAGGTCAACATTATATAACTAAGGTGACCAACTATACTCATTTACTGAGTTTTGTACTCTTTTTTCACAAACCGTACTCTTTTCAAATCCTGTACTCTGAAAGTACTCATTTGTATAATTTTATACTCATTTGTATTTCTAAAACATTTTTTTTGATTATTTTATTTCAATTTTATTAATTAAATATTTAAAATTATTTTGACAGAAGAAATGGAACGATGAGAAAATAGAACTTGACAAAAGATGGGTAGAAATCTTTCGGCATTTTAGAGTAGAACATATCCCACATGAAAATTTAAAAGTTTTAATAGAAATTTCCTTATGTTGCTGTTGAAAGGTTATTTTCACTAGGGAATGATTATTGGAGCAGTGAGAAGTCGCAACTTTCTGTAAAAACATTATCGCCGTCTTAACAGTCAAATTTAATATGCAAAATGAAAGTTGTTCGTAAGTGGCAACATTATTAGACGAACATCCTCATTTAGCAAAAAAAAAAAAAACTCCGAAAAAAAAGATGTTTTTAAAAGAAAATATAGTTTTTATCATTTTTTCTTCTTTTTTTTCACCTATGAAATACTTGCAAAGTGTACACTTTTTGAACAAAAAATAGTTGGTCACCTTAATATAACCCTCCACAAACCTAGAAACTTTTGTATTTAAAGTTTATTTTGAAAAAAGCGTATTTTTAGAGTTATTCGTGTTTTTTTCTGATTTTGTTAAAATTTATAGAGGTGGTTTTCACCCCTTAGAAGTTAAAACACCCGAAAAAAAAAATACGTATCGATTATTTTCTCACATACTACAGTGTCATTAAAATTGGTGAGACACACCTCGGGATGTTTCCTTGTAAGTACGTAATAAAATAATAGAACAGCAACAAGTTTAATGGTGCGTAAGAACTTAGACCGTCGCCAGTTCTAAACAGTGGCGTGCTGTGTTTAGCTATCCAATATCCATACTCCATGTACTCGTTTCTACGGTACGCACGTTACATTAGGAAGTTGAGTAAGAGAAAAATCTATTTGGCGATAAATGTAAATTACTACATCAGTTTTAAAACAGGTTTCATTAAAATTTTAGGGAAATTTGTGCTGGCTTCAAATGATCCGCCACTGGTTTCTGCAATATATTGTTGAAGCAACCCGACAATGTTTTGCTATATCGTTTGCGCAACTATGTGTATACGCTACATGCCATATTGAGCCAAGATACAATATATCTCCAATAATTATTTTATATTGGATTGCTATTTGGTGCTACTGGGTTAGGGGTTCAAGTAGTATAAAAGTTATAGAAAATTTTGAATTTATCTGAAGAACACACATATAAAACACGTATTTATATAAATATTCTTTATTCATGTTAATGTCCAATACAAATGTTATTAATGCATACCATATATTCGTATGAAAATCATCAATATTTAATTTTATTAAACAAAAATATCGATGGAATACTTGATACTACACAAAATTCACCGGGAATTTATTTTTCTTGAAAGTTACAACTAAAGAAATATTTTGCAAAAAAAAAGAACAATTTCAAATCCGTATTACATGATACTACGTTCGTACACGTCCCCATAAAACGTTCCATATACAAAACAATGATATAATAATATTATCAAATTAAAACTATACTCTACTTTTCGTATAAATGCTGCATAAGTCTTCTTTCGAGAGCATGCAGATTTAAGCACATGATGTACTTTATATCTCTCACTTAGATACCATTAGCACCATCATTTGAGAAACACAAAGTACATCGTACGAAAAAAACTAACGTTGCTTGCAGCGCCTTAAGAATAAGTCTTAAAGCACTGTGACTGCACATCTTGATCAAGGAAGCTAATTTATATAGATTTAGAGTTACGTTTGCACTTGATTGATTATCGGTAATTATTGCCCATAAGTCGTCACAATTGCAAGCACTGGAACACATTTAAATATATTATTTATTCTAGTAAACAAATATTTTACAACAAAATATTTATACAAATTAGGTGAACTTTACAGATAAAAATCTCACTTCAAAATCGGATATTTGGTGATGGTTTCTGGTCGATCAGCAAAACAGCATGGAAATATACTCAAACTGAGATCACAGGAGGCTGTGTTTCATGTTTTAGAGTGTTTTGGGCACAATCGATTGCGCTTGTACCTGAAAACAGCCGAATAACTAATATAAGTATAGGCATCGCATCAACATAAAACATTTATTTTAATTGAACTAATTGACAGTAGTATTATGTGTAGTGCGCCTGCATCGCTGTTGGTTAGAGTAAATGTTTTAATTCACTATTAGCCACACACACATCCATCTAATTAACGATTAAAATTTAAGAGAAAGTCATACTGCAGAGTTACTCGCAGAGCCTGTTTTAGAAAGATGTCTTGAATTGTCTGAGTTGAAGGGGACAGGCGAATGATTATTTTCAGACGGGTTTGTAGGTAGCATATACCAGCGGCGCGCGGGTGTCTGGGATCTCCAATTTTTATCTACCCGCAATGAGGCTGAAAGAATAAGAATCATTTCACATGATTAATTAATTTTCGAATATAATTAAGTAGTATCTTATTTATTTATTAAATATTGATCCAAAAAGAGTTGTGACTTACCGGCAACTTTAGTTGGGTGTTTTAAAATGAGGTCCGAGAGTTCATAGTTGCCTGCAATAACGGCAACTTCGTACGGTGTCTGATGGGAGTAATTCAAAGCAGTACGACTGCAGCCCAACGAGAGTAGTTGCTCTGCGTAATGCTGTTTGTCATTTAGAGCGCACAAGTGCAACGGTGTGTTACCGCATGCATTACGTACGTTTACGTCAGCTCCAAAGAAAAGTAATTGTTGGAATAGCAGGTTTAATTTACTTTCACATGCCTGAAATTTATTTATTATTATTTGATAATTGATTTTTGTATGTTTATTTGTACAGCGTTAGTTTTATGATAATATATGTACCTTCACTAACATAGTAAAAGTGCAGTTTGTTACTTTTAGGAGAGATGTGACTCTATTAACCCCCTTAATGCACGTTTGTTTAGTCGATTAAGGTACACAAAAAATCATTTATTTTTTTTTGCAAATAATTATTATTTATGCTTACTTTAACTAATTTATGCAAAAAAAAAAAATTTATTAATAATTTAATTGTGTATGGTAAATTTTAAAACAAGGTAAAAATATTACAGCTTCGTTAATATTTCTATATTAACGAAGCTGTAATATTTTTAGACATATAAAATTACAGTGACCGTGACGTTCACGGAGGTGCACAATTCTGCCGGTAAACGTTGCCCGTATATGTCACGGAGGTGTGCATTAAGCGGTTAAGAGAAGGTTGACACATTTTTGAGCAATTTGTCTATTTTAAGTTTGATTGATTTTAAGATTACCTTGGCTATTTTAAAAATAATTTATTTTATTTAGTAGCAGTTTTTATTTAACTGGATATTGATGCGAAATGTAATATTTTTTACTTACTCGGCGTAGTTCATGGTAAAGTATAGATTCATCATCAGTTCCTGAGCACTCATACCGCTGGGATCTGTTATCCGCGGAATCCAAGACGTTAAGCATTACAGAGTAGTGCAAGGGCGTGAAACCCTTCGCATCTTCGAAATTAGGAGAGGCGCCCAATTTCAAAAGCGTCCTCACAGCTTCGATCGCTTTATTCTGGACAGCGCGGTGCAAAGGGGTCGCGCCATCCAATGCACGATAGTCTGCAAGAATATGTACGTGTAGGTAGAATATTTTAACCTATGCAAAGACCACTGTTTGATTTTGATGTTTTGAAGGTACCTACCTAAGAGTGCGCCGCCATTTGCTAAAGCGACGAGAACTTTTGTAGGGAATTGAATACCTGTCGCTAGAGTAAGCGGTGTTTCACCCTTTTCTTGGATGTGGTAATTGGGATCCATTCCTAATGAGCATGCCTTTATTATCTTTTCTACTTCGGCGTTGGACACGTAGTTAGCCAATTGCAGCAGATTAGCGCTTGTGTGCAGCGATTTCATTTGTTTTTTATCTGGTCTCACCGTTTTGTAAATTCTTCGTTTGTATTTGAGCTACAATGGAGGAAAGGAAAATGTTATAATATCTTGTTGAAAAAGTGCAATATCTACATAGTATGTATGACAGTCTATTTTTCTTAACGATAGAGACGATTGTCATATATAGTACTTTATCCTTTGCTACATTTTACTCTAGCGAAGGATAGCGCTTATGTTATATTAGTGAGAACGACTAATAAGACCATAAGACATACGCTGTATAAGTGAAAAATAGGTTGTATTGTATTTTATGACCGAAATATTAAATGAGAGCTATGATTTACCTACCTCTAAATATCTTATAGTATCTGCTTTGTAATCTTTAAGCTTGAATTCCTCGTTAAGATAGTTGGTGATATTGCCAGTGCATGTTGGGCGAAGCAAACCATAGTTGAAGCCCTCGGATAGCTCCTGTAAGAGTGACCTACATGTAATTAGGGATATCTTAATGTGTATTTATAGTTTGTGTGCCGTGCAACGACGCAATAATTTAATTTAAACAAATCCGTACGTGAATTTATAGCTATCGCAAGATATGTAACGGTGCGAATCAGTAAGACAATATACAGTGGTACTTCAACATACGAGTTTAATTCATTCCGTAACCTTGCTCGTATGTCAAATTGCTCGTATCTAAAAGCAATTTTCCCCATTGAAATTAATTGAAATGCCATTAATCCGTTCCAGCTCCCAAAACACCACCTCAGTTGCTTTTGTTAAGTGTTTTTGAATAAGAAAAATGTATTTACAAGAAGAAACATTTATTTATAAATAACAAATACATATTCTATAAAAACAAAATAAAAGAAAAAGTGAAGTGCTTACGGAAGCGCTTAATTTTCGTCACTAGTATTTGCTTTTTTCGTCACGCTTTGCTCAATTTCACCGGAAGATCGTTTAAAAAACAATCCAAGGAGGTTTGTTTCTTCCTCCCTTTCAGGATATTGCGGAAATGAGTTAGGCAAGTTTCGTTTCCGATGCACGACCAGTTGCAAATTTTTCGGGGTGATTTTTATCCACGAACTATACAACTTTCTCCCACATTCCCAAGATCTCCTTTATATCTCTTGTAGAGATAACCTCCTCCATCTCTGGCTCCTCTTTAAAACTAATTTTTCGTTGAACCACTGTATGCTGCTGCGAATGTAGATTGTGTAACTCCTCGGTTGTCAGCTCCTGAGACTGTTCCTCGACGAGTTAGTTCACATCTCTCTCATCCACCTCCAGACCCATGGATTTTCCCAGAGAAACAATCTCCTCTACCACTGACACTTCGGGTTCCAATCCTTCGAAGGCCCTTTCAGTTACAGCCTCAGGCCACAGCTTCTTCCATGCAGAGGTTAAGGTTCTCTTTGTAACACCCAGCCAGGCCTGATCAATAATTCTTTAAAGTTAAAGTGGTTAAAGTGGTCCTTCCAGAACACTCGAAGGGTAAGGTTTGTGTTCTCCGTCACCTCAAAGCAAAGCCGAAAAATGTGCTTGGTGTACTACTTTATTTTTAAATTAGAAATCACCTGCTGATCCATGGGCTGCAGGATAGGAGTTGTGTTGGGTGGTAGGTAGAGAACCTTTATAAACTTGAACGCTTCGAGTAAATCATCTTCGAGATTTGGTGGGTGAGCAGAGGCATTGTCGAGGATGAGAAGAGCTTGCATGGGTAGGTTGTTTTCCTGTAGATATTTTTTAACAGAAGGGCCAAACACCAGGTTTATCCACTCCACAAAGAATTTCCTGGTGACCCATGCCCTCGGATTTGCCCACGACATAACTTGCAGTTTTTCTTTTAAATTCTTATGTGACTTAAAGGCTCTGGATTTTTCGAATGGTATACTAGCAGAGGCTTGATTTTGCAGTCGCCACTCGCATTGGCGCAAAGTGCTAGAGTTAATCTATCCTTCATGGGTTTGGACCTGGCATCGTCTTCTCCTCTGCCGTTATGTAAGTCCTATTCGGCATCCTTTTCCAGAAAAACCTTGTCTCGTCACAGTTGAAGACTTGCTGGGGGATGTATCCTTTGGCTTCTATCAGTTCGGAAAACGTTTTGATGTAAACCTCAGCTGCCTTCACATCCGAATTTGCTGCCTCACCATTCCTGACGACGGAGTGAATACCGGTCCTTTTCCTAGAGTTGTCAAACCATCCCCGACTGGCTTTAAAGGAGTCTTCCGATTCCTCGTTTGTGGAATCTGCTTCAGCAAATCACCGTAAGTTGCTCGTGCCATCTCACATATGATGCTTTGTGTTAAGGTTCCTCCTTAAAGCTGCTTCTCTGTCACCCACACCATCATTAGTTTCCCCATCTTTTCATGGTCCGGAGCTTAGAAATCATTGTAAAGCCCTTAGCTGGCGTTATAAACTTTATCAACTCCATCTGTTTAAGCACAGTACATGTCATTGATGTGCTACGCCCGTACATCCTCACCAAGTCAATTACTCGCACACCTTGCTCATGTTTTTCTATGATTTCACGCTTTAATTCAATAGACATCATCTTCTTTTTCGGACCCATGGCTATAAAAATAAATGTGATGTTTTGTAAATGTACAAAAAGCAAAAAACACGAATCCAACTTATCAAAAATGCTTCGAAAACGAGGGAAACAAGCACTCAGACTGAGGTCTAGTTTGAGGTGGGAGAAACTGTTAGACGCTGCACTGTATGTGTACAGTGAAGCATAGAAAAACTTGAACGGTTATTGTTGCATGGTAGTGTTTAGATAAGAAACCGTCATTGAAACCCCTAGCGCTCGCGCAATATAACTGGAACAACTGAGCACGCATAATAATCAGTGATCGAACCCTACCGAACCGAGCCGACCGAACATTGACGAATTTCGATTCGAATCGCCGTTGTTGGGGTCGTGTGCAGCAGTGTAGTGTGCGATTCCTCGTATCTCAAATTTAGCTCTCATCTCAAAGCAAAATATCGCTCACTCGGTGGCTCGTATCTCAAAACACTCGTATATCGAGGTACCACTGTATGTTCAATTTGTAGCGTAATCGTGGGTTATTTTGATTCAGGTCCTTCAGTTGCTGCAAGTCTATTTACAACACAGATAAGCATACACAGATGTATAACCTATTGCATAATATTGCAGTGTCATTTCCGCACTATAGAATTCAACATTCTAATCCTTCCTCAGATAAAACTAGCCAAAAAATGGTATGACCTAAAGTAGCAACTCCGTCAGAACAATCACTTCGGAAAAATTAAAACGATTTCAACTTTTGTATAAGAATAATCGATTATTATTAAATACAGCTAAGAAAACCGAAAAAGAAACTGAATCAAAAATTGATATTCGATCTGATATCAATATCTTTAATTTTAATTCAATATATATATATATATATATATATATATATATATATATATATATATATATATATATATATATATATATATATATATATATATATGTGTGTGTCTGTGTGTATTGAATTAAAATTAAAGATATTGACATCAGATCGAATATCAAATTTTGATTTAATTTTTTTTTTGGTTATATATATATTTATATATATATATATATATATATATATATATATATATATATATATATATATATATGTATATATATATATAACCAAAAAAGAAATTAAATCAAAATTTGATATTCGATTTGATGTCAATATCTTTAATTTTAATTCAATACATATATATATACAGTGAGTACAAAAAGTATTTGCACACCTCGTTTTTTTCAAATTTTCCTTTGAAAGAAAAGAAAATGTTTCATCTAATTTTTGTATTCTATAGCTTATCCTAAATATATATTTTATATGTTAACAAAAATCTTGGAAAAACATGAACAAATAATAAAGCCAAATTAACACTAAAAATTCGTAGTCAAATAAGTATTTGCACATCAACGCTTCACTGATATATCCAACATTATTTTATGAATGTATATATATAAAATAAATAGCATTAATATTTTGTGTGCATTCCATTGGCATCAATGATTGCCTGCAATCTTCTTGGCATTGATTTCACCAAGTTTATTGTTGTCTCTGTAGGGATTTGATGCCATTTTTCTAATATCGCATGTTTCAAATCATTTTTATTGGAAATCTTCATTTTCCGCACTTCTAAATCGAGCAGGTGCCATAAGATCTCGATTGGGTTTATATCTGGTGATTGCGGAGGAGTTTTTAACACTCTACGAACGTTGTACAGCAACCATTCTTTATTTATTTTTGCTGTTGTTTTGGATCGTTGTCGTGTTGGAAGTGATATGTATCACTTATGCTCAATTTTGATGAACTACTAAATAAATTATCGCGCAACACCTTGATATAATCAACTGCTTTCATTGTTCCTTCGATGAAAGCTAAGTTTCCGACACCATTAGATGCCATACAGCCCCAAACCATTACGTGACCACCGCCGTGTTTTATTGTAACGTGCAAATGTTTCTTCTGCAACTCAGTATTGGGTCTTCGCCATACAAATCTTTTACCATCCGATCCGAAAAGGTTGAATTTACTTTCGTCAGAAAAAATAATATCTTTCCAAAACTCTGTTGGTTTGTTTATATACGCTTTAGCGAATGCTAGTCTTTTCACTCTGTTGGCCTCACTTATGAAGGGCTTCTTCCTCGCTGTTCTGCCATGTAGTCCAACATTATGGAGAACATTTCTCACAGTTTGAGTGCAAACAACCTTGCCCGAAGTTGTAGCGATGTGATTCACTAAACTCTGAGCACTTGTGAACGGTTTATCTTTCACGAGTTTCACAATTTGTCGCTTATCTCTGGCACTGAGCTTCTTCGGGCGACCTGATCGTTGCTTATTTTCCGTACTACCAGTTTCTTTTTGCTTTTTTATCACGTATCGTACTGTTGAAAAGTTCAGATTTAATATTTCTCCGATTTTTCGGTAACTCAGACCTTGGCTGCGGAGTAAAACGATTTTTTCACGCGTGCATATCGATAATTCAAATTTCTTTGACGACATGATTCCTTTGGAACTTTTCACTGGGAACTAAACTTAAGCGTCTTGCTGGAACCCCTCTGCCGACGTGTTGTTACATTTACAATGTATACATTTTACTCAAAGCATCCCAATTATGAATAAACAAGATATTATCGATGGAATGCCTCGCGTGCAAATACTTATTTGGCTACGAAATATTCGTTATTACTGTCTCATTTTTTTATCCTTGTTTCCTAAGAATTTTCATGTACTGATACTAAGTATATTTAGGATAAGCTATGGAATACAAAAATTAGATGAAAAATTTTCTTTTGTTTCAAAGGATAATTTGAAAAAAACGAGGTGTGCAAATACTTTTTGTACCCACTGTATATATATATATATATATATATATATATATATATATATATATATATATATATATATATATGTGTGTGTGTGTGTGTGTATTGAATTAAAATTAAAGATATTGACATCAGATCGAATATCAAATTTTGATTTAATTTCTTTTTTGGTTATATATATATATATATATATATATATATATATATATATATATATATATATATATATATAAACCCTTAAAAAACGTGTCTTCGTGTGAACTTTCGAGGAATTTAAACGTTCATTGAATCCGTCAGCATTTCCGATTTAACATTGAGATCCAACTTCTCTACCCCTGGTTCGCTTACATAGCACAGCGGTCATTATATATTACGCTGATAACTATTAATGCATGAGATCTTTGTTGAAATTTTTATTTATATTTGAGATAGAAACAGTAGTTGATACGTACCGTGGGTAAGGACGCTAAAATCTTTTGCTTAATACTCCAGATGTGTTGGTCAGGCAAGAAGTTGAGAGTATTCAGAATATGGAGTTCGGGCACGTAAATTTTGATCATCTGGTAGTTGTCATCAACGGGACCAGCTCCAGGCCTGCTGTGGCGGGTTCGATCAGTCATTTTACAAAAGTGCCGCGTGTAACTATAAACGGAGTACAAATAACTTATACTGCGGATATAATCAAAATTATTATTCTTAATCAAGAACAGGAGCGCAGCCGTATTAAAGCGCTAGCATGTGCGTGCACTCACACGAGAGCGCACACACAAATACAGAGATGCACACACAGCACTCTAAGGTGGATTTATAAGTGGCACGGACCACAGAAAATAGCATTGCACACACTATTGTCATACGGGAAACGGTATACTCATTTATAAGACGCATAGCGCGCATAGAGAAATTTAGCGTAGCACAGTAATTGGCCAATGTTCATATTCTGTGCATTATGCGCTCTGCTTAGTGTATTTTCGTTGGTTTTCGGGATAGTACGAAGGAATACTTACAATAAATGTCATCAAAGTGTATTTACAGAATTGTCTAGCATCGATTTGCTTCATTTTACGGATGTACATATTGTAAAAGCCTGTTTATTTCGGTCTCGATTAATTAACCGCGTTTTAAACTGTCTTTTGTTCTTGGTTTGTTTTGATTCAGAAGATAATAGATACAAAGTAGCAGCACTCTCTGCATCAGCAAGCAGCATTTCGTCATGACTCATAATAATAGATTGAAATTAAATTAAATCACCAAACAAAACGTGAAATCGAATTCGTCAAAATACACTTTGATGGTTAGTTTATAGATAGAGAAAGATATATTCTTTTTCTTCACAATGCTGCTGTGCTGTGCGTCTTTTAAAACCCCCCAACATGTTTTATGTTCTGTGCTATGCTGTTGTCTGTGCTACTTATAAATCCACCTTTCAGTCACCCACGACCAGACGCACACACAGAGGTACACTACTGTTCAGATAGAAAGTCACACCCGAGGCTTACCCTTCATCGCTGCAACCAACATCACATCATTTTCGACAGCTACCAGACCTACGTACTAATTCTAACAGTCTAGCGCGTTATCGGTTTTAATTAGTCATAGATTTTTGACAAGTATAAATGAGAGAGGGATGTATGAAACAAATATGTTTAACTTCCGAAATGTAAAATTAAAAAATTATCGATATTATTTAAGCTTCAAATTTTTATTATACTTACATAAGGCTAAACTAAGCTTAATAAAGATTGCTTGACAAAATCGAAGTCTTTCTTCTGCATGCCTATGTTTAATTTCGATTTTTATTGCCGGTCTTCTGCAATGCAGATCGATAGCATGAAGTCGTCGTCTAATTGTCAATCGAGATTCAGCGACAATTTCAAACCTCGCGAAGAAATGAACGGTTGTTCCTGTACAGCTTTAACAAGACGTATTGATTGCTGTTCGATAATAGAGCATGTTCTACCCGGAATTGCTCTACTTTCCAAATGCCGTATTCCTTCTGTTTGGAATCTTCTAACCCACCTTAAAACACTTCTTCTCTAATAGATTTAAATAATGCAAAATAAGTAACTATACACAACTAGGATCAATATTATATTGTGATTTTATATTCAAAAAAACAATAATAAAATAATTGATTCCGCATTAATCTCAGTTGGCATTAAGGGGGCATTACAGGTTGCAACTTTTAAAAAATCGATTTTTTTTTTGCAATTTTTCAAAGCTAAGTTCATAAAGAATGAGTGCCCGAAAGGCCTATGCAATTCGAAAAGTTTTACGGCCCCTACGGCTTCTTATACACAGGTACCTCCCGAGCACGCAGTGTGTGTGTGTGTGTGTGTGTGTGTGTGTGTGTGTGTGTGTGTGTGTGTCTGTGTGTGTGTCTGTGTGTGTGTATGTTCTCTACAGCCTAAACGGTTAAAGCTAAAATTTTGAAACTTTAAACTTAAGATGTGTGTGTGTGTATATATGTTCTCTACAACCTAAACGGTTGAAGCTAAAATTATAAAACTTTAAACTTAAGATTTACATATGTCTAGGGGTGTGCACCTCTTATTTTTGAAAAAAAAAATTCAAAGCGGAAGTGCCTGTTTACTCTAGTCATTTTTTGCAGTTTCTGCAATTACTCCAAAATGGTTACAGAAAAATTGCATCAACAAAATTTAAATACTATAGACGTATTATGAAGGAGTGGTGTGGTGTGATATGATGTGGTGTAGTGGTCTATGCCACCATCATCATCATCGTCACCACCATCACCGACATAACTGCACGAACAAAATTGCTATATAGTGTATATTGGAATATCTCAAGTGGCCGTCACATTTGTAGTTTACATAGATTTTCAGTGTATTAAAATCATCATCCGCATGCAGCATACAAAACGATACACGGTGTTTTTGACGTAAGTTACGGACAGAGTATAGTGATAACATGAGCACAACTTTTATTTGAACTATTTTTCCAAAAAGAGTACTGGTTTCAAAATAAATTTCTGCTTATTATATATATTTTTACATAAATCGTATCATCTGCGCCTGTCAATTGCTTAACAAAATAGATATAAATAATTTGAAGTTTGACATTTTATATTGTTTCTAAGAAATATATTTACTGTAAAACCGATCTACAGGTTGGAACAAATATTATTAATTAGAATAATAAGGTAACTACGATGTGGTTTAACCCATATGCGTATAAGAAAGTTCGGTGCATGACACTGCAGATATTTTTTTATGGGTTCCGAAGGGCACCGGCCAATAATTTTTATATATTTAATTGCTATGGTTGATAATGACTAATTGTTATTAATTTGGAGGACAGACAATTGTTGCTAATTATTATATTATACTTTGAACTTGAAAAACGTGAAAATTTTAAAGAAATGATTTTTTTTTCTAAGATTTCCGAAGGGTACCGAGCAATAAACATTATATATTTAATTGCCATGGTTGATAATGACTAATTGATATTAATTTGGAAGACAGACAATTGTTGCTAATAATAATATTACACCATGAACTGGAAATTCGGGAAACTTTTAAAGAAATGAATTTTTCTGTGAGATCCGAAGGGAGCCTGCCAATAATTTATATATATATTTTGTGTCTACGAAGCATAGAAAATCAATAATGTATATAATAGATATTATGTATTATCAATTTTGAAGTGAAACATGCGTATTTGGTCATAATTAGTCTATGTATCTAGTTCGCCTTGGATAACCGCTTTTTCGAATCGGCTGCTAGTTCGGGCTGCTAGATTCACTCTCGTCAAATACATGTAAATTCAGAGCATTAATAGTTGTTATTCACCCGCGAAATGTTTGTAATTTTATATAATTTTTTCTATAAATGATAAATATATACTGCAGTGAATAATTAGAACTGTGAAAAAACATGTAGATAAGTGATTCTTTTAAGGGCTTCACCAAATGTAGCAGTAGATATACTTGCAAGTATACAGCATAAATCGTATTAGCCCGCTTAATATTTGAATTTTATGTTTCCATAATAGATAGACATATGTTGTCGCGGAATAAAATACCCAGAAGATATTGAATAACAAAAAAAAATATAGGCTGCAATTATCTTATCTGATCCTGTAGATTTAAGGTTGTAAAAGACATATATTAAAAATACTACAAAAATATTCATTATCATATCATCGTATATAAGTTGATGTTATTACTGTAAACATTTCAACAAAGTTTCATGAAATTTTACGCGGTAGTTTAAGAGATTGAAATTTTTCATTTAACATGGGCTCTTATGGAGTTTCACGATTTTTCCTTATCATTTGTAAAAAAAACAATATAAATAATGCTAACAGGGCCTACAAACCTAAATATACTTATTGCCACATGTTTAATAGAGTTCAATTAAAAAAATTAATATGATTTACACGGTTAAATTTGAAATATTCAATATAAAGTACAAATATTCAGACCATCTGACGATAGACATATAACGACATGGCAACAATGTTGGCTGGCCGAGTGAGTGACACATTAATAATCGGCGTAATTTTCCCTCCTAAAAATTCAGATGAAATATTTTAAGCAATTATATAATTATTTACAAATAAACATAAGTTTTAACAAAAATTTAATAGGGCACGCTTTACAAATAACACTTGTTCACTGCAATTAAATTTCCTTGACCAAAATTTTTAGCACCAGCTGTCAGATTCTACATTCTGCCAACTTATTATTAATCGCGGTGTTGCCGATGTGAATGTGAAAAATAATAACATGTAGCGGAGTTTTCTATTATATAATAGTCTTAATTTTCTCAAAACTTATTTATTATCTAAGATTATACAAATATTTAGTGGATTACACAGTTATATATAATATAGACCGATCTAGATCGATGCTGCAGTCAGAGTGTCCCTTTCTTCATCATCGGGCACAGATCTCGAGTATGTTGTTATTTATTTATTACCCTTTAATTTACTAAGCGCTAGGTACATAGTTGTTAAATCACCACATCAATACATTGTCGCGCAATCATCTACTTTCCGTAACCAATTCACAATATTTTGATTACTATTTGCCGGATCAAAATCACACAAAAGTCGGTCATCTCTCATGCTAGACGAATTAGGACCGCCGCAACTACGAGAATTTACACTTGAGCCTGTACTTACAATTTCCCGCAGATTTTTCAATTCTTCCATAATACTGACTACATTTACCGGTGGAGTATCAGACCGCGTTCTGGTACGTAGCTCGCGATGTCTCTCGCCATCTTCCACAGAACTCGAATCATGGCTACGACTTCGATGTCGACGTCTGCCCATGTTTCTCTTAACCTTTTACATGTGGACACTGATAAGTAGGTCACTATTACACGTTTAGCACAGTTATGTTAGCACAGCTTTATCAGCGTTGACACTATTGTTTTTACTTTATTAACACTATTTTAATTAGTGCGACTTTTAAGTTCACTTTTTAACCAGAATTGCCACGCTATTTTTGCTCGTGGTCTATCCCACTTCTGATATGTAGCGGAGTTTTCTATTATATAATAGTCTTAATTTTCTCAAAACTTATTTATTATCTAAGATTATACAAATATTTAGTGGATTATACAGTTATATATAATATAGACCGATCTAGATCGATGCTGCAGTCAGAGTGTCCCTTTCTTCATCATCGGGCACAGATCTCGAGTATGTTGTTATTTATTTTAAACATAAACAACAACAGGACGTGCTGATAGGCCCTTAGTTCTATATACAAATGCCCGTGCGACAACAAACACTTATTTTGGTTTATATTTCTATAAAATTAATGTTTGCAATACAACATAAACATGTAACATGCTCTGATCTGTTTAGTTAATTATTTTGAGTTCAAGACATCATATTTTAGTCACTCACTCGGTCGGCCAACATTGTTGCCATGTCGTTACAAGTCTACCGTCATATAGTCTGAATATTTGTACTTTATATTGAATATTTCAAATTTGACTTTGTAAATCATATTAATTTTTTGAAGGCCCCATTAGCATTATTTATATTGTTTTTACAAATGAAGAGTAAAAATCGTGAAACTCCATAAGAGCCTATGTTAAATGAAAAATTTCAATCTTCTAAACTACCGCGTAAAATTGCATGAAATTTTGCTGAAATGCTGACAGTATTAACAACAACTTAAATACGAAGGATGAATAGCTTTTTAGCATTTTTAATACAACCTGACATACATTAGAAATTTGTTATTGTGCAATACCTATCTACGTAACTTGCAATACAACGTATGATATGAATGCCACCAGTAATCAAAATAATTGAATCTTAACATTCATAGTTAAAGCGCTATTAAATACCAGCAAACAATTTATATTATTCTATTTTGTTACTTAATGATGTCTAATTAAATTATTTAAACAGATATATGAAATAGAAACGCTTGTAATTGTTTTTGTAACGTATCATTTTGTATAAATATAAAGAAAATTGCGACTTACCAAACTGTATTTCACTGTTCAAAGCAATCGGAAGAATCTAGAAGGTTCTTTACATCTCCACGTGCACTCTACCAAGGAACAGCAGGAAAGGTCACTTAGGGATATTTGTGGGCCAGGGGGTGTCAGTAATATAACTGAAAATAGACTCCGACAACTTGGGCTTATGAAATATTGTGTACGGGTTGGGTTTGGAAGTTTAAGAAGACGTATAGAAAGAGATAGACATAGTAGACAGAGACAGATATATGAGAGAGAGATAGGTATATGCATTAGAAAGAGATAGATGTACAGATAAAAAATGAAGACAATTTTATCCACAGCATTCCGATATACTTCAAGGTATAAATAATTTTACTGATTTTACATTTATATAAATCCACCAAGGACTAAAATGTTTAAGGCAGACCCGATACGAATGATAAATTTGCTTTTCTGGCATTTTAAATAATTTTAGATTGTTTACCAGCCCAATCCAGTTTTTAAACATCGTGTTATAAGCTTTCGGAAACCACGTAAAACAGTAGCCACTCGCTTTGCAACTTGGCACAGCGCAACTCACGTTGAACGACATAATCTAATATATTTTAAATCAAGTAAAATACATAAAATTCAAGTAAAACGTAAGACTTACGGATTTTGTTACAATGTAACGCACTATTCAAACGCCATTAAAAAAAAAACTAAATGTTGCAATAATAACTAAAAAAGTTGCCGCGCTTTTTAAATTTTATTTGTAATAACATATAATATTTCGTTCGTTAAGAAAAATTATTATAAAATAAATACGCTTCTCTCTAAATTTCTTATTAAAAAATAAATACGCTTATTATAAATGAAAATTATACAGTGTATAAGTAAAAATAAATACAAATTACTTAATTAGCATTAAAATTTATTTTAAATTTAACATCCAAATATAGAACTAAGTATTTTAATTTATATAGCTCTTATAAAAAAATATGTTATTTAAATACAGAAAAATTTTAATTCCATTATTTGCCGAAACAATCACTCAGTCCATATTGTAGGAAACATTAGTACGGTTAGTACCTGAAAAGCGACGGTCACGCTCACGGCGGCCATTCTGGTGGAGTATATAATTCGAACTAATTCGAAGCCCTCCCCCCAACAAAATGGCCGCCTGTGAACCACCGTTGCACTCTACATATGAATGCCGGTAAAGTTATCCATGAAAAACTGAGTCACGAAAATTCAGTGTTGTCAACCTGAAAACAAAAATCCCCTAGATTTTTATTTCGTTCGATATGAGGTTTTCAAGCTGCAATTGTGTTTCATTTTGTGTAAAATGTAAAAATAATTAGCGTTCTTAAATCAAAAACAGCAAGAATATTCACTGAAATAATGAAATTTCATCAAGAATATCACGTTCAGAGGTGCAAACAGCGCGCTGTCCGCATTTCCATAATTTGCAAAAATTGGTAATGGCTCTATTTTATATATTTACTATTTTCGTAATCTATATACTTTAAGCTTTAATTCAAGATATACAAGATGTAAATTCGTTGGGCAGATCCTCTAAAAATCTCATTCAAAATGTGATATTCCACATGACAGACGGCTGTGGTTATATTTGCATTGTGTAAACTATAATAATTCTGTAAAATATTATGAAATTTACTTTATAAACAATAATAAGCTATGTTTTATGTATTTTCGATATTGTTTAAATGCGTTATTAGTGGTTTGGTTGTGTGTAGGCATGTGATTTCAGATCAGTAAATAATAAATAAAAACTCAAGAGATTGACTATATACATATATTCACAATTGATTTTGAATTTATTTACAGGATTTCTAAGATATTTAATACTGATTTTGAGCCTAGGATTGGATGGATGGATGCGACTTCGATTAACAGTTTGATATCGAGGATGAGATATGTCTATTGATATTAGCAGGTATGACAAGTGAACGGAAGGATTATTGATTGACGAAAGAAGCGATGATGTTGATTTTGTAAATGGTTTCTGAGGTGTCGGAGGGATTGCTGAAATCGTTAATGGCGATTTTCTTAGAAAATTGTTTCCTTGATAAAATTTATCTCTAAATGTGTTACGTTGCTTTCGTGAAACCTTCATTTTTCTGAATTGGAAATCGGTATTTTATTTACAGGATTTCTAAGATATTTGATAATGATTTTGAGCCTAGGATGGATGCAGTGGCGGCGCTAGGCTCTGAACTCTAGAGGGGCCAGTCGGGACCAAGAAAAAATGAAGGGGGCACATCATTTTTATCAATTTAATAAAATATAATAATGTTGTCAGTATAATATTTATTAAGCAATAAACAAAAATAAAAACATTCTTTAAAAAACAGAACAAAAGATATTCTCTAATATGGACAAAATACAATATAAAAACCATAAATAATAAACAGCAGTGATCAGTGATCCAGTTATACTAATTTAATCCTTCGGTTTTTATTTAAACTATTAATTTTGATATGTCTTTTTCTATACTTAATATACTAATGTTGCTTAATCTTTCATTTGACATTCTTGTTCTTAAAAAACTTTTAATTCTTTTTAAAGACGAAAATGACGTTTCACAAGAAGCTGTCGATACTGGAACTAAAACACAAATTTTTAACGAATTATGAATGCATTCAAATGCTTCCTTATATTTCTAAATGAATAACAGGCACTCTATGAGTGATTTAATATTTTTATTTTCTTCCCTACACAAAGGCTTCTTAACTAGTGTTATTTCTGAGTCTAAACAATCACAAGTTATGTTATAATGTTCTGCTAATTTAGTTAAATAAATTTTATTGAGAAATAAATTATCTGTGCGGTCAAAAGCTTGTAATAATTTTATAATAATATAATTTTTTGTAAATCGTTCCTTTAATTCCATTATAATTTTGTCTAGTATAGGGATGTATAACCTAATTTTAACAATATATTTCTCATCTTCTACTTCTATGTCTACAGAATCATCTATTTCACAATATAATATAAACTGCAGTAATCTTTTTGGAATAGATTTCATTCTTTTAGGTTTGTCAAAAAAACAAAAAAGTTTGTTTTTTCTAAACCAAGAGACAAAATAATACTATTTGCAGATTTCCATATAGAATTCTATTCGTTATCATTGTTTCGTAAGTTTTGAAATTCATTGATTGTTTCTTGAACTTAATTTAAACCTTTTACATAATTCATATTTAGAGATTGCAGATATTTAGATACAGTTGTAACTAGTTTTAACATTTTCATAAAAATAAGCAGGAAAAAAGTGAGGTTGAAGGCTAAAATTTGACATTAGACAATTTCAATCTAATGTAAATAAAGAATTTACAAAGAAACTAACTAAAATAAAAGACGACAAACCCTGGAAAATAGTGCATCATAAAGGCAAGTATATCCCAAAGTGCTATACCAACAATCACCGTCCAAATTCCAGAAATAAACGAAATTATCCAAAATTAATCTAAAAACAATATTCTCACTTCTATAAAATCATCAATAACCAAAATCAAAGAAATCTCTGAACTATGAAATCACTACACCATCCGCCAGACGGGGGCGGTAACGGCGATGGTGGGAGTGAAAAGACCACCATAGACATAAACCAATGGCCACCAACATACAAACAATCATTTTCAGATCGTATAAAACTAAACCAAAATAACCCCCAAAACTATCAACCAAGAAAAGATCAAGCGATCATAATTAGCATTGCAGTCGGAGAAATCATTAAACCTGAAAACATAACACAGGTTTCCCGATTATCCAATCAACGCATCTGCATATTTAAAAAAAATAAACTTATAGTGGATGAACTAATCAACGAACACAAAACAATCAAGGTAGAAAACCAAATTACCGAACTAAGACGATACATATTACCCTCGACAAGAATCATCATATCGAATGTATGCCCGTCTATTCCGCACACAGAAACAAAAAAAAGCGCATGATGAACATAAAAACGTCTTCAGCAATCACCAGCCTAAGAGCAGGAATCCGTGACGTTGCATTCGCCCACATCCTAAGCTTCAGATTACAGGTTTATATACCTGAATCCGAAATAGGAAAAGTACCTGAAATCATCATCATAAACCATGGAGACACAGACCACCGAATATTCTTCTCTACAGAAACCAATAAATGCAACAAATGTAACGCCCAAGGTCACATAGAAAAAAACTGCAAAAACACAGATGAAAATCAATCCGAAAAAGTCCCAAACAACCTACAAAATATTCTAGTTGAGACACCACCACAACTGATTTCAACAAATACAAATATTCCAATTCCAACCCTGAGCGAGTTTGACAATATCTTGACACCCAAAAAAAGTCCTGCAGCCTCCATGAGTTCCAAGTCCGATACATTTCAAGACACATACCATCCAAATGACAGAAACCAAACACAACCAAAGGAAAAAATAAAGCAAACAACCAACAAAAAAACAATAAACAATGAGAGAACAGACGAAGAAATCCAAAACCAACCAACCAACGAGCTCACGGAAACAACAGATCAAGAGAAAAGGAAGCAAAAAAGAACAAGAACTGAAAGCCCAAACAATAGCCCACCACTGGAAACAATGCTAGAACCGCTGAAAGAAGAAATAGAGAAAAACCCAAATACAAATGTATTATCCTACACTCAATTCAAAGATTTCTTAGAAAACATCCCAGGAACAAGTGATCAGCTGTATGCCTCTAAGGACTGTTCTGAAAATACCGAAGCTCTCTTAGAGATAATAACAACACTACTAAAACACAGAGGTATAAAATCACGATTCACAAGACTTACTACGCGCATCAGAACACAACTCGAAGAAGAACAATCCGACAACCAATCACAAAAATCACAATATGGGGAAAACACTACAATGGAATTGTAACTGGTTCTACTCCCACCTAGCTGAACTACAAAAATTAATATCCGAACTCTCACCCGACAAGAAACAAGATTCCGACCAACAGACATAGGCCTCCTAAATGGATATACGGCATACAGAAAGGACAGAACCTACCAAGGTCATGCCAGCGGAGGATTCGCTATATGGGTAAAGAATTCAAGCCACATTAAAGAATTAGTACTTCAAACCGAGATTGAAGCAATTGCAGTCCGCGAATACTCTGCAAACCCAACAACCATATGCCCCATATACATCCCACCCAATTAAATTCGAAATCCTGCCGAACTAGAAGCACTAATCACACAACTTCCCACTCCTTACATCATAACAAGAGACTTCAACGCACATAACACAATCTGGAAGTCAGAACACACGGACAGCAGAGGGAAAATAGTTGAAGAAAGTACTCACAACTTAACCCTACAAAATGACGGTAGTGCGACCCACTTCTGCATAAGAACTGGTAACTTTTCCATTTTAGACTTAACATTCTGTAATTCATCATCAGCGCCAAATTACACGTGGGAACCAATACGGAGCGACTATTTTCCAATTGTAATTGAAGACGCCAAACGATAACACCGAGCTGGAATTACAATAACGCAAACTGCGCACTATTCACTGAAGAACTCGACCAAGCAGAAATAAACAACCATGAAAACGTAATTATTGCCCTAGAAAGTCTTACACAGCAGATCATAAGCGCAGCAGACAAGTCGTTAGGCACAAATATCAAACATATAAACAAAAAAAGCTGACGTGTCTGTCACTGAACTTTCTTATACGCATTTTAATTAGTCATCATAATTAAAAAAAATTTGAAAATTTTAAATGTTTTATAAATTCTAACGATCTATCCAAAATGAGTGTACGAAATTATATTAGCGTATATGAAAGCATATTAACATACTTATGCACAGATATCTTATATTAATTTTAAGGAAATTTGAAATTTTGATAAACATAACAAAAATATCGTCCGCTAAATATATCCGCAATTGTACACAAATGAAACAATCACCAACAATACACGAACCATTCAATATAAGATCAGATTTCTTATCGAGATAAAAAGGAAACTGAAATTTTAGTTAGTCGTGGCATAGCGTATGACATCATTATAGTAGCCACCTTTATTGCGGAGGTAGCACTACAATATTAAGCGCTGCTTCACGTTAAACGTCAGTATATACTTGTCTGTAGATCAGCGACAGACATGCCGTGGCGAGTAGATCAACTACTGGCGGAGGTCAAGTATAAAGACTTAACCTCCACTACTAGACGTGAGAAGTATTGAATGTAATTTTGAAAATAACCTAAATTTTGTTGTAACCGGTACCTTTTCTGAAAATACTTTTCAAATAAAAGTTATGCGTAATATCAATATCTTTTATTTTCATTTCTACTAATTTTGCTGTAAGTACTACCGTTTTTGAGTTAAAGCAGAATATAGAAGAAACACTCTTTTTTTTGTAACCAGTACCTTTTTTGAAAAATATTTTCAATTAAAAGTAATGGAAAATATTAATATCTTTTATTTTTAATTTAAAAATTTTTCTGTAAAAACTGCCGTTTTTGAGTTATAGCAGAAAATGCAAAAAATGAATAGAGTAAACATGCACTTCCTGTTGGAATATTCTTTTCAAAATAGGAGGTTTTCGTGTCAGGAACATACCAATCTTAAGTTTGAAGTTTCGTTACTGTATCTTTTACCGTTTAGGCTGTAGAGCGCACACATACACACAGACAGACACACACACACACACACACACACAGACAGACGTCATCTCAAAAATAGTCAGACTCAATTCAGGGAAGGTCAAAAGATATATTTCCGTTAAAATCTCGAGATCAAAAATTTTCATGATTACAATACTTACTTATACTGCGTATAAGAAAGTAAAAATAGTACCATGCTGGAACAAAAACTGTGAAACAACTATACAAAAAAAAAGCGCTTTACATATATAAAAAAAAACGAACGCTGGAGAATCTCATAGAATTAAAAAAGAATAAAGCCGCTGCAAGACTTGTCATAAAGCAAGATATTAACATGGCGAAAATACGTAAGCGCAATCAACACAAACACCTCAGCTAGAGAAGTATGGGAGAAAATAAAGAAAATCAAAGGGATAAACCCCCAATTTAGTACAAAAATACTTATACAAAATCAAGAAATAATCTCTACTCCGGACGAAATCGCCAACATATTCGCAGAAATGTTCCAAAGAAAAAGTAATAAAAATGAATGATAATGAAAATGAATGATAATGAAAATGAATGATAATGAAAATGAATGATAATGAAAACGCGATAAATGTAACCCTGACCATGAGAGAACTCACAACATCCATCACTGACCTGATAAACAAGAGCAGCCCAGGACCTGATAGAATCTCTTTTGAAATGATAAAACACCTACCAAAAACCACGCAAACACACATCCTACAGCTATACAACAACATCTGATCAACACATAATTTCCCGGATAAATGGAGAGAAACCATAGTCATCCCAATTCTCAAACCAAACAAAAATAAAACCGACCCCCGAAGCTACAGACCTATAGCGCTCACAAATACATTATGCAAACTACTCGAAAAAATCGTCAACAATAGACTAATATGGCATCTAGAAAAACACAACACCCTCAGCAACACTCAATGTGGATTCAGAAAAGGGCAATGCACCACCGACCACCTAGCCGCATTGCAATGCGAGATCCAAAAATCACGAAAAAACAGACAACACTTGATAGCTGTATTCTTTGAACTAGAGAAAGGCTATGACACAGCATGGCGCCACATGATAGTAAAGGACTTGACCAAATACGGAATACAAGGCAACATGTTATACTTCATTCAAAACTTCTTAAAAGACCGATCCTTCCGCATCAGGCATAACGGAGCCACATCAGAAACAAAAACCCATGAGAACGGAGTTCCAGAAGGATCAGTATTAAACGTAAAACTTTTCCTAATCGCCATAAACCAATTACCGACCTATATACCATCACCAAACAAAGCCTGCTTATTTGCAGACGACTTATTCATATACTGCAAGGGAAAACACATTAAAACGGTCAAATCACACCTCCAAAAAGCAATAGCAAACCTAGAAGAATGGTCCAACAACACAGGTTTCAGGTTTTCTCATACCAAAACTAGGCAATGCATTTCTGCAACATGCGCAAACCCTACCAAGATCCAATGCTAACTCTCAACGGCACTCAATTACCATTCGTCACAACAGCAAAAATACTTGGTATTACATTCGACAACAAATTAACATGGAGTCCACATATTCGAAATCTGACAACTGAATGCCACAAGGCCATGAACCTAATAAAAACTCTATCCCACCATCACTGGAGCGCAGAAAGGAACATACTTCTAACAATATACAGATCACTAATCTGCTCGAAAATCGATTATGGAAGCATAATATACAGCTCAGCCAAAGCACAGCAACTCAAGAAAATAGATGCAGTACACAATCTCGGCATAAGACTAGCAACAGGAGCATTCCGATCTAGCCCAGTAATAAGCATCCTAGCAGAATCCGGCGAACTCCCTCTATCACACAGACGAGCTGTCCTTACCATGAACTATATATCAAAAATATGCAGTGAACACAAAAACTATTCATTCATTTACACGAACGCCTCCAAGATAGACGGAGAAGTCAGAGCAGCGGTAGTCCAAGAAGAAGGTAAAACAGTACGCAAATATAATCTCCCATATACTACCAGTACGTTCACAGCAGAGACCTACAGCATCCACCAAACCATACATGACATTATGAACAAAAAACAAGAAATACATCATTTGCAGCGACTCTCTAAGTGTACTGCAAGAAATCACGAAATTGTACTCTTTACACAATCTAATTAAAAAAATTGAAAATGACCTACACACAGCGACAATTAATAATATAACTATCAAACTCATGTGGATCCAATCACACATCGGTATAACAGGGAATGAAAATGCTAACATAGCGGCCAAAGCGGCAACAAATGATGAAATACTAACATTAATACCCACTCAATACCCTGACTACAAGAGCCATATTAAAATTGAAATTAAAGAAAAATGGGTACACGACTGGAATCACACGACAAACAACAAATTACGAATAATAAAAGCAGATTTTACACCATGGACACCTATCGGAACCAGGACAGAACTGATAACGATGACACTACTTAGAATTGGACACACACGCATAACACACCAACATATATTCCAAAATACACCACCAGACCAATGTGACATATGCAACACCACCATCACTGTTAACCACCTCATCATACACTGCCAAAAATACGAAGAACACAGAAACAAGTACAAAATTCCACGACAATTAACTGAAGCACTAAAGAACAACAGAGACACTACCAACCGATTACTTCAATAACTAAGAGAAACAAATATTTTACGCAACATATAGACACGTAACAAAACCCATTCATTCATTTTAATTTTCTTTACTATTTTTGTTAATAATAATACATTATTTCTTAAAAATTTACGTTTGGACAACATGGCTGGTTTTGTCAGAGCTCCTACTCACTAAGAGAGTGTATATCTGAGTATGCGTGTTTTTTGCGTTGTATGCTTAAACAATGTGTTATTGTGTGTGTAACAGTTTGAATTACACTTTTTATGTGTTAGGATTGTGTTTTATGGGAAAAGGGGGAACAAAAACCCATTTTAATGCATGGCATTTTATCTAAAACTTAATAACTAACTTAACTTAATTTAAAGATCTGCAGTGTCATGCACCAAACTTTCTTATACGCATATGGATTAAACCATATCATAGTTACATTATTTTTCTAATTTATAATATTTGTTTTAACCTTTAGATCGCTTTTACACTAAATATATTTCTTAGAATAAATATAAAATGTCAAACTTCAAATTATTTAAGTCTATTTTGTTAAACAATTGACAGGCGCAGATGATACGATTTATGTAAAAATATATATAATAAGCAGAAATTTATTTTGAAACCAGTACTATTTTTGGAAAAAAAATTCAAACAGAAGTTGTGCTAAATATAAATACCATTAATTCTTGTTCACGAAAATTTACTGTAACTGTAACCATTTTTGAGTAATTGCAGAAACTGCAAAAAATGACTGGAGTAAACAAGCATTTCCGGTCGGAATATGGTTTTCAAAAATAGGTTTTCGTACCAGGCACATACAAGTCTTAAGTTTAAAATTTCATAATTTTCCCTTTAGCTGTTTGGGCTGTAGAGCGCTCACATACACACCCACACACACACAGACACACACACACAGAGACGGACGTCATTCCAAAAATAATTGGAATCGATTCAGGGAAGGTCAAAACGTATATTTCCGTTAAAATCTCGGGTTCGAAATTTTTCATGATTACAATACCTACTTATACTACGTCAGTGAGTATACAGCTTATAGAGATATAATGTCCATGTTAATAAATGTAATAGGTTTGACAACCGTCACCGATAAATGTCAAAATTTAAAATTTAGCTTCTAACCGTCAACTATAGATGGCATGACAGACGCATCATCTTTTTAGGTAGCTCCCTACTAATCAGTAGCAAAATAGTTTCGTCTGCAATAAACAAAATTTACAACGTTGCCAGTTTTTAATCTTTCGTTTAAATTATTGGTCATATATATAAGAGCGCTTTTTCTAACGTAGTTATAAAATACAATATAAACGGTTTACTAAAATCTAATTACAGTCATTATGATTAATATATATAAATGACCGGTTGGCTTGATGCTAAGACATCCTATGATCACATCGATGGGTATAACGGCGCCTAAGGTTTGGGCGTCGCATTGGTATCCTTCATACCTGCATTATAAAAATACAACATGTCATACCGATACCACAAGACATTATATAAAGGATTAGGTAGGTTACAGAATATGGAGACAGTGCCTTCAAGCCCTGTACATACTTGTCCACGACAAGCTTATCTACCAAACAGGTCCAACCCTGGACCTCTGCCAGATCCACCCTGATGGTAGTCTTCCCTCATGGGCATCCTCTAACAGATCCAATCCTGGAGCTACCAGACACACCCTGTTAGCGGGCAACCACCAGCAGGTCCAACCCTGGTCCAAAGCCAGATACACCCTGAAGGCAGGCTTCCATTACGGGCATTCCCTAATGGGCATCTCCTAGTGGGTCCATTTCTGGCTCTACCAGTCACACCCCACTAAGTAGGCAACCCCAAGTAGGTCCAACCCTGGACCTCTGCCAGATCCACCCTACTTGGACGAATTTCCCTCAGGTCCAACCCTGGTCGAAGCCAGATTCACCCTGAGGAAGAAACACCTGCACCCACGGTGCAAGTACTGAAATACAGGTCTAATCTTGGAACAAGCCAAGCACGCCCTGATTAGCATATATAACATTGAGGATAAGGAAATAGGAATATACCTGAATGACAGTGAGAATACTCACTCAACAATTAGCAATCCGCCATCAACAGACAGCATTGGTTTGACCAACAGCATCGCACGTCCCTTGGACCGCGTCACCCCTCGTATGCACTCACACATGCACAATTCACCCACTCACAACCATAATGCACAGTCTCACGTATCAACGGTGACTGTTCTACTTAAGAAAGATATAGTTCAACGTCTGCTTACAGTGAAATTTTAAGAACACAGGGCCGTACTAAATTTATGTCTTACATATACATACATTGTACATATATATTGAACATACATACAATTGTTCTTTTGTTACAAATTGATTACGAGCATATTTTTGATATGCCTTAAATACGCAAAATAAGAAAAATAAATATGCAAGTTGATTTGAATTTGTCTTCGAATCTTTTTATGATTGACACGGTATCGTGTATTTCATTTGCTTGACGGATATATCTGGTTATTGTTCTCTTGTGATATTTTCAACGTCTTGTGAGTTCGTCCAGTGTTATAATAACTTATAGTGCATTAAAATCAAATATAACGGTATGTCATTTTATTTTAAATAATATTTGTAAATAATACTATTGTTATTATGGATAATTGTAATGTTTATATAATTATCGTAAGACTTGCCCTGCATTAGTATGCAATTGTCAATTGTTGCATTCTATTCTTTACAATTATTGATTTATATTTTTCCGAAATTAAAACTATCATGATTTAAACATAATATACATTCATAATAATTACATTTCCATAGACAATGTCATTTACAAGGTGCAATTATCGTACCTGTAGCAAAATTAGAAGAGGAAATTCTTCAAAGTTTTATAGTTTTCCGGTAAAAGATAAGAAGAGATGTGAAGAATGGATTCTTTCTTGTGGTAATTTTAAATTGATAGGTAAGTTTTTGTAAAATTTGTATTATCTAATTTTCATTCAAGCCTATTATTATCTTTGAGTAACATTACATTTTGATGATTTCATGCAATTGTATAATATTTAATCAAAACTCCTAGTGATTCCATATCAAATTCATATTGTATTCGAATTAATTAATTTTGTAGTAAATTACCAAGGCGAGTTTTTTACCTTGCAAATTAGTAATTTAAGACAATCTTTCACTGAAATACCTGAAAGTATTATTTGAAAATGCAAGGTATATTATGTTTCAAAAACATATGTAAAATAAGTTGCACGTATAGGATTAAAAAATAC
Source organism: Nebria salina (assembly GCA_944039245.1). Taxonomy (NCBI): domain Eukaryota; kingdom Metazoa; phylum Arthropoda; class Insecta; order Coleoptera; family Carabidae; genus Nebria; species Nebria salina. The sequence continues at coordinate 199,412 of OX063277.1, forward strand.
TCAGAATCTAAACATAACATTTTCGTTGGTTGTTATCTTGCAAAAGAAAAATATATCTTCCCCTTCCGCACTACATAAATAGTCGTCTGACATCAAACAACACCCTGAAGAGGGAACATTCCATTCCCTATTACAGCGCAAGCATTAATAATAATAATAAATAAATATACATTGCGATATTAGATTAGTTAAAAAAAATAGTTATTCTGATTAATGAAACATTAAATATATATGTTATATCGGCAATAGAAACAAAACATAGTGGTATTTAATTTTTACTTTCTTACACATAGTAATAAGTATTGTAATAATGAAAAAAATCAATCTTGACATTATAAAGCAAATACACCTTTTTACCTTCCTTGTGTCGAATCTGAATATCAAAATTTGTATTATTTCAGTAGTCATACAGATACAGATATTAGAATTGTAATTGTACAAACTAAATACCCTAAACCTGATAGCATTCTTATAATAATAATTTTATCATTTTATCTTAAATATGAAATTGAAACGTAATATACCTTGTTAAAAAAATTACCACAAATTAACAATTAGTATACCTCATAAATATGCCATATTTAATTTTAGATTTACAACCAGAGCAGCTGCGAAATATGGCTATTTGTGAAGATCATTTCACTGAAAATAATTTTGTTAATGAAACACACCACCGTCTTATTTACTCGGCAGTACCTATACATTTTTCGCTTTCCCCTCATGAAACTACTACTATCCCAGATAAACACGATTCAAGCGAATCAAGAGATAAATGTGAAACACCCCCCAAAAGTTGTACAATTTCAACTATAGAATTAAGAAAAGATTTGAATATTCACAATCCAGCGAAATCTTATTCTCGAAAACGTCTGTTTTCTGAACAAGGATCGGCTTTTTTAGAGGAGTCATCGTCGAAAAAAATTGGGAATGAAATAAAATTAGTGTCGGCCCTGTTAGATGCGTGTACACCGCCTAAGAAAATAAACATCACGGTAGATACACCAACAAAAAGGAAACTAAAGCTCCGTTTATTAGAAAAAGAAAAATCTTTGGCCAAAAGTAGAGTCCAGCAGTTTCGATTTAAAAAACGACTTGCTATTGGATCTGATAATATTGTAGTAGAACGATTGATTGCTTCCCTAAATCCTGCTGTGCAGACATTTATAAAAATGCAGATCTATCACATTCAAAAGAAAAAATGGAGCGTTCAAGAAAAAAAAATTTGTCTAGCAATTTATTATAAATCACCTTCTTTATATCGCTATTTCTTAAAAGAATATCAATTTAAATTACCCGCTTAGCACCATTAGGAAGTGGTTGGAAGTATATAGATTAACACCTGGCTTTTCTTGTAAGTTTCATGAAAAATTGAAAGAAAAGGCAAAAACAATGACACTGCGAGAGAAAGAATGTGTTCTTATGTTTGACGAAATGGGAATTAAGAAAAGTCTGGACTATCACGAAGGTATGGATGTAATAGAGGGATATGAGGATTTTAGTATAGAACTAAAAAGAAACCAAAAGGTTGGTAAAAGTGCCTTAGTTTTTATGGCCCGAGGTTTGTACGATAACTGGAAAATACCTCTAGGATATTTTATTTGTAGTGACAGCATAATCGCTGACCGCTTAAAAATTTTATTGCTATCAGGTATCGAAACAATTTCCCTAATGAACTTTAAAGTGAGAGCTTTAGTTTGCGACCAGGGATCCAATAATAGATCGCTTTATACAATGTTGAAGACGACATCCGAAAATCCATTTTTTATTTATAAAGGGAAGAAAATATATGCTGTCTTTGATGCCCCACATCTCATAAAAAGTAATACATTTATGAAACAAAACATTTTTATCAATGGAAATGCAATTTCTTGGCAAGATATTTCTAAAACATATGAAATAGATAATAAAAATACATTATCTAAATCTTTGGTTAAAATTACACATAAACATATTCATCCAAATAATTTTGAAAAAATGAATGTTCGTTTAGCTGTTCAAGTTTTGAGCAAATCTTATTCAGCCGCTATGCTAACCGCTATTGCTACTGGTGAGTTGACAACAAAATCTGCTCTGGAAACAGCAAAGTTTTTAAAAATAATAAACGATATTTTTGATTGCATGAATTCTAGAATGCTATATAGTACCAATCCTTATCGGTGTGCCATGTCTGATAAAAATACTCTTGTATATGATACTCTTCGACAAGGTGTGCCATGGATAAGAACATGGTCCGTCCCTAAAAATACACCATACTGTTTTGACGGGTTAATACAAACCATCAATGGATTAATGAATTTGTGGCAGGATATGAAACCAAAATATACTTATTTAATAACTAGCCGGTTATGTCAAGATCCATTAGAAAATTTGTTTTCAAAAATTCGGCAGAGGAGAGGATATGATCCAAACCCTTCTACTAAGCATTTTCGTTTAGCGCTTCAGTCGGTTATGGGTGCGTCACTGAGTAGAGAAAGCGAGAAAAGTAACTACGAAAATGATGAGGATGAATATTTATTCAATACAGTAGAAGAAACAATTACACATTTTATGGTTGCTGATAATATTTCAACTGCAGTAAACATAAAGAATTCCAGTAATACGTCTACAAGTTCCTGCGATATTGAATCTACCTCAGTTTCTACAACCAATCTTCAAACTTGCTCTATTACATACTTTGCGGGCTATTTAATTTACAAATTGAAAAAAAAATTTTGTTGTGACGTATGTTCTGAAAAGATGAGCAAAAAAGAACAAATGTATGACGACAGAGAAATGTTGATTTTTAATAGGGAATACGGGCTTAATATAGGTTCTGAATGTCGATTAAAAAGACCGAACGACCAAATATTAATTATAGTAACTATGGCTTTAAATACATTTAAGAAAATCTTCGATCGGAAACCATTCATCTAAGGACTAAAAGAATATATGTATAAACAAATTTTAGTGAAATCCGTAGTAAAAGACTGGGTTCATTCCGAAACGAATTGTATTGATCATAGAATATATCTTTTAAATTTATTATTCCGTACAAAAATTTTTCATGAAACTCGCATGTTTAGTAAAGAAATAAGAGTAAATAAAAAACAAAAGATAAATCTAAACCTGTCAGAAAATTACGAATTTTAAAAAATGTATAATTACATATTTATGACGTGTAATTATGTGCGTATATTGATCATTTTATATTATTTTATTTATCAAATATTATTATTGTTATATCTCTTATGTTTATTTTTTTTAATCAAATAGCATTTAAGTATTTAATATTACGAAAATTTGTTATTGTTATTTTTTAGTTTATGAATATCTTTCTCTATCTAGTTTTGTTGAAATAAAGGAAGAATTATTTTTCGAAATTTATTTAAATTCAAAATAGTTATTATTATTAATTAATTTTTTTGTAATTTTCGTATTTACTGAGCAAATACATTTTGATGCATACATGCACCCCCTTCCTTTCTTTATTGATGGTCTGCTGTCAGAAAACTCGAGTTATCATATATACAACACAGTGCAACACTGTCTAAATATAGCAAAGATTCACAATTTGGGTTGTTGGGTTACTACCTACACGAGGCGACACATGCTAAACGATGTCACAGTCTTAGTACATCAAAAATAACATTCTATCATCATTACACTCGCTCCATAAGCATTATCTCTCTATAAGATGTATACTCACTGACTACGTATAAGAAAGTAAAAAATTAACATTATTGATGATTGTATGGACATTAAGTTTATGCGGTATGTTTTGTATTTGTGGTTGGCTTTATTGTTGTGTGTTGTGTGTTGCAGTGTTGTTATGTGTGCCTGTGTTACGTGTTCGGCTCATGGAGGCTTTCCGTAAATATGGGTAGCGTTTGATAAGGGAACTTATGTTTTAGTGTTATTGTAGTGTTGTTATGTCGTAGTTTAGTGATGTGTTTTGTAAGAGAGCTTGAATTTAACTGTGTTTTGTAAAATTTGTGTGCTAAATATTCTATATAGTGTTTTACGTATGAGATCTTTGTGATATCGTGTAGGTATGTTATGCGTGTGTACCTTCTAGAGCTGGTGGCCAGGCGTAAGCACTTTTTCTGGAGACGCTGTAATGGAAGCAGTGAGGTTACTGAAGCATTACACCAGACTGGGGCTGCGTATGTAAATATGAGGCGAATGATGGCGGTGTATATTAGGATTTTGTTTTTGGTTGAGAGGGAACTGCTTGGCACAAGGAGCGGGTATAGCTTTCTAATGACGTGTTGGACTTTTCTAATCGCCTGTGATATGTGTGGACCATGGCGTAATGTTTGGTGTAGGTGTGTTCCCAGGTATTTCACAATATTCGATGGTGTGATTTTTTAGTTGTGTATTTGTAAGGGTGTTACGACTTTGTTTTGTGTGAATTTGCGTGAGAAGTCAATGGTTTCGGTTTTAGTGGCGTTGATTTTAATTTTCCACTTCTCGCAGTAGCGTTGTAAGATATTTACGTGTATTTGTAACTGTTTGTTAGCCACCTGCGCACTGAACGAGTGCGCGTATATGGCTGTGTCGTCTGCGTACAGAGCGGTGTTCGTGTTTGGGAATGTGGGGAAGTCACTTAGGTACAGGTTGAATAGTTTGGATCCAAGGACGCTGCCTTGGGGGACTTCTGCCATTATGGGTTTTGAGGATGATAATGTGTTATTTATTATGGTTTGGCAGGATCTATCAGTTAAGTAGGAGTGGATGAGTTTTATTAGGATTGGGGAAAACTGGGTTCTTATTAATTTGGCTATGAGCCCTGCTACCCAAATCTTGTCGAAAGCCTTTTCGATGTCTAACAGGGCCATGGCTGTTGCTTTGTTTAGGTTAAATTGCGTAGCGTTATCGGTTGCGATCCTGCATACTTGTTGTACAGTGTTCTGCCTTGCCCTAAATCCAAACTGGATGTCGGGGGTAATTTTTCGTCCAGTGTCGATATTGTCTATCTAGGATAGGATAACCTTTTCGGTTAGTTTGTATAGGGTGTTATGGAGGCTTATCGGTCGATAGCTACCCTGGGTGTTGTGGGTTTTTGATTGGTTTTAGGATGGGTTGGACAATGGCATTCTTCCATGCAGCTGGGAAATGGTGCAGTTTAATGATGAAATTGATGATATACGCTAACTGTATGATGGATTTCCGTGATAGGTTCTTGAGGACTAGGTTTTCTATATGGTCTGGTCCGGGAGCTTAGCGATTTGGTAAGGTGCGGATTATTTGGTTTAGTTCTGTGGGGTTAGTTAGGAGCTTGGAGAGGATTTTATCTGTTGTTCTGTGTGTTGTTCTTAAGAAGTGTTGTGTTTCTTGAAGGATCTGCTCGTGTTCTTGAGTGTGCTGTGTATCGATTACATGTACGTTTGCTGGTTCACTAGCTATGGCTTCTGCCTTTTCAGGGTCAGAAGCCGCTGTGGTTGTGTTAGTTAGTGTGGGTGTAGGGATTGGGGTATATTGCTTTTTAAGATTTTTGGTGAGCCGCCAGAGGGAGTTGTCATTTGGGTTAAGTGACGAGAGTTTGAAGAACCAGGTTGTGTTCTGTTGTTTTTATATTAAATTTTGTATTATAGAATTCATGGCGTTGAGGTGTTGTCTGTGTTGGGGAAAGCGGGTCCTCTGCCATTGTCTTCTTATGTTGTTTCGTTGTCTAATAGTGTCTAATATGTGTTGAGGCAGGTGAAGTGTGTGTGTTTTTGTTTTTATGTTGTCTGCGTGTTCACGTTTGGCTATATTTATTGCTTGTGTAAATTTGTGTACTTCTGTGTCTATGCCTTGGGTTGTATTTATGTTGTTGTTTATTGTGATGTGTTTGTCTAATGTGCGGCGGAAGTGCTGCCAGTTTGTGTGTTTGTACGACGTGATGATTTTTGTTCTGTTGTGTATTTGCCTATTGTGTAAGGTGAAGATGATGGGGTTATGGTCTGAGCTGAGCTCAGGGACGGATTCAGGAGGGGTGATGTTAGGGACGTTTTTGTTTATTATGATATCGATTGTGGAAGGCGTTGTTGTGTTTTGTGGGTAGTGTGTTGGTGTATGTGGATGCATAATGATATCGCTTGTGTTGCGCAATGTTGATTTGTCTTTAAATGTTGTATTGGTGTACATTTTGCGTGAAATTCATGAATACGGTAAATTGTTGTTGCTTATTTGTAGCCTTTTCAAGGGCGTTGTTTAAGTCCTTCAGGGCACGTATCATGTTTTTGATATTTATTAATTCGTTCACTTTGTTCATTTCTGTAAAAAGGTCGGTCACGTCGTCCATGTTGTTATTGCTGTCTTGGGAATGTTGTGGGGCTTAAGGTTGGCGGTGAAACGGTTGTTTGGTTAACAAAACCCAATTAACTGTACCGGAGTACCAATGACCACGTTGTCGACATACTCCATAACTAAATTTAAAATTTAAAAAAAGCTGACGTGTCTGTCACTGGACTTTCTTATACGCATGTTAATTAGTTAGTTAGAATTTAAAAAAACTCATGCACTGATATCTTAAATAAATTTTTAAGAAATTTTAATTTTGATTAACATAACAAAAATATCGTTCGCTAAATATATCCGCAATTGTATACAAATGAAAACAAACAGCAAAAATACACGACCCATTCAATATAAGATCATATTTCTTATCGAAATTGTTGATCATGTATGATGTTAGTTAGTCGTGTAATAGCGTTTGAATTTTTGATGGTAGCCACCTTTAGTGCGGAGGTAGCACTACAATATTAAATGCTGCATTACGTTATTCGTCAGTGTATACTTGTCTGTGGATCAGCGCCAGACATGCCGTGGCGAGTAGATCAACTACTGCCGGGGGACAATTATATAGACATTACCTCCGCTCGTAGACGTGAGAAGTATTGAATCTAATATTGAAAATAACTTAATTTTTGTTGTAACCGGTACCTTTTCTGAAAATACTTTTCAATTAAAGATATGCGAAATTTGAATATCTTAATTTTCATTCTTACTAATTTGGCTGTAAGTACTACCACTTTTGAGTTAAAGCATCATATTGAAAAAAACACTCCTTTTTTGTAACCAGTACCTTTTTTGAAAAATATTTTCAAATAAAAGTTATGCGCAATATTACTATCTTTTATTTTCATTCATAAAATTTTTCTGTAAAAACTACCGTTTTTGAGTTATAGCAGAAGATGCAAAAAATGACTAGAGTAAACATGCATTTCCTGTTGGAATATTCTTTTAAAAAATAAGAGATTTTCCTGTCAGGCATATACAAATCTTAAGTTTGAAGTTTCATGATTTATCTTTTACCGTTTAGGCTGTAGAGCGCACACATACACACAGACAGACTCACACACATACACACACACACAGACAGACGTCATTCCAAAAATAGTTGGAATCGATTCAGGGAAGGTCAAAACGTGTATTTCCGTTAAAACCTCGAGTTCGAAATTTTTCATGATTACAATACTTACTTATACTTCGTATAAGAAAGTAAAAAATAAAAAAAAGCAGCAATACAATAAATTGTTTATCAATATGTAAGTAAACCTTTTGCTTCACATCTTCTATCCTTTTCACTTTCTTATACGCATTATAAATATGTATTGTAATCATGAAATATTTCGATCTCAAGATTTTAACGGAAATATATCTTTTGACCTTCGCTGAATTGGGTCTAACTATTTTTGAGATTACGTCTGTCTCTGTGTGTGTGTGTGTGTGTGAGAATCTGTCTGTCTGTGTGTATGTGTGCGCTCTATAGCCTGAACAATACAAGATACAATTATGAAACTTACGATTTGTATATGCCTGGTAGGAAAACCTCCTATTTTTGAAATGAATATATAATAATAAGTGCATGTTTACTTTGGTAAATTCTTGCATTTTGGGCTATAACTCAAAAACGGTAGTTTTTACAGGAAAATTTAAAGTATAAAAATAAATGATATTATTATTTCGCATAACTTTTCTTTGAAAATATATTTCAACAAAGATACTGTTTACAAAAAAGAGTGTATTTTTCAATATTCTGCTTTAACTCAAAAACGGTAGTACTTACAGCAAAATTAGCAAGAATGGCAATAAAAGATATTATTATTTCGCATAACTTTTATTTGAAAAGATTTTTCAGAATAAGTACTAGTTTTCCAAAAACTAAAATTATTTTTAATGTTACATTCAATACTTCTGACGTCTACTAGTGGAGGTTTAGTTTATATACTGACCTCCACCAGTAGTTGATCTACTCCAGAGAGTAGGGGGAGATGGATCTTAATGTTATATACCTCCAACAAAGTGTTACTTCATGGTTTAGTTTACGCATAAACCACGGAGGGCCTGTTTTTTTTAGGTAGACAAGGATAGGTATACTTTTACTTTCCGTGTTTCCACGAAAAGCAAAAGTATCGAAGATACCTCTAAATAAAAAACATTATTTAAACAATACAAATATTTTTACTAATTCAGTAAATTAAATTTTACATAACATACACATATTTATATACTCATAATATAAGAAATATATTTTTATTATTAAATATTAATAATATTCTGCTTTTATTTGGTTCATCACTCGAATATGAATAGTTTTTATAATGATTAAATTAATATTAATTCGGCAAAACTACCATTCATTATAGTTCTAAGTGAATTGGAAAACAGATATTTGAACTGAATCTTGACATTATAAGAACAATTAGTTACTCCAAGAGCACCATATGACCCATGACTTTTCACGATTACAGTACTTACTTATTGTATACAAAATAAAATAAAAATTACTTAAAAATGAATACTCTGCATATTTATAATATATCATTCGTATAGAAATCTCCAACCATAAAGTGATACATTCCTGATCAATTCATCCACATAAGTGGTTCCATAAACATATGCAGGTAGGATCGAGCGCAACCACGGATTGTTGAATTTTTCCAACTATATATGGACAAGTGCTCTGACTTTCGGAACACTTGCAAGCCATTCTTCTCTATCAAAGCGAACAGGAACACAACAGTATCGCTTTGGAATGGCATACTACGAACAAATTATTAAAGACTTCATTTCAAAGTTTTACTATTTATTTGTGATTTAATACTTACATGCCAAAAAAAGATTTCTCAAAAGTAACAACCTCACAATGCCAATTCAAAACGATTAAAAACACACACGTTAGATAGGTATATAAGTTAATAAAAAACGAATGACAGTTCATTTATCTATTATGCAATGCAAAATGGATTCCGATATACATACTAAAAAAGAAATAAATAAATAATTTTTTTTAATTTGATTAGATAAATAGCAAGCAAATATATTAAATATATTTAACATTTAATCCTTTCAAATTTTTACTATTTTATCGGATACCACGACATCTCGTAGTTAGTGCGTCATTTAGAAAATTTAAAGATTACTGCCATAAACTCTCTCCATTGGTGGCTATGTTTCTTCTAACTCCCCCTACTCTCTGATCTACTCGCCACGGTATGTTTGTCGCTGATCCACAGACAAGTCTACACCGACGTTTAACGTAATGCAGCGCTTAATATTGTAGTGCTAGCTCCGCACTACAGGTGGCTACTATAAAGATGTGTAACACGACTAACTAAAATCATACATGTTCGACAGTTTCCGTTATATCTCGATGAGAAATCTGATCTTATATTGAATGGTTCGTGTATTGTTGCTGATTGTTTCATTTGTATACAATTGCGGATATATTTAGCGGACGATCTTTTTGTAGTGTTTATCAAAATTTCAAATTTCTTTAAAATTAATATAAGATATCTGTGCATAAGTGTGTTAATATACTATCGTATATGCTAATATAATTTCGTAAATGCATTTTGGATATATCGTTGGAATTTATAAAACCTTAAATTTTATCAATTTTTTTTTAATTCTAACGAACTAATTAAAATGCATATAAGAAAGTTCAGTGACAGATGCGTCAGCTTTTTTACACCAGTATTAGAAATAAGACTGTTCAATGTTCCAAAAATGGATATAATTGTTCTAAAACAGTCTCGCTTGCCTGTACTGAACAGGCCACCGCGTATCACATCGCACATCCAGTTCAATACCGCCATAACTGCAAATTTTTATTTTTTGATTTTCTGGCGGAATTTCAGTCTAACTATGTTGGACCTTGAAATGAAATACAGCCACAAGTGATAAAGTTTTTAAAAAATCCATTTTGGCAGATATGGCTCTATGAAATCCAACCTAGCATTCATTGCGCTGAACTCGCTTTGTTCAACCGCCATAAGTGTTAGTTGTGGCACTATTGCACCGAAGTTTTTTTTGTTGTAATCATAGATCTATCCTCAAAAACTAGTAGTTGGATTACGAGTTCACGCGGTGTTAATTAGATATCGTTTAATAATATGAAAGTTAAGTTTTAAAGATGAGTGCAAGGTCAAAGTTAATAGTACAGCGAGCGTTACAGCTCAAGATAAAAGACGAAAATCAAGCATTTTCTGCAATTAATCCTTTAGTCTAGTGAGGTAAGTTTATTTAAACAGCACAGGTCTAAAAAAAAAAAATTGTTTCAGCTGCATGGAATATTTTTGCTGAATTATATGCTTCAAAGATCTCAGATTCTAAAAATGACTAGCATAACATCCCATCGCGTATGGATTTTTTGCAAAATAAATACAAATTTTGTTAATAATACTTATTTATTACAATGCACTAATGCTTTTATATTATCTTACAACTAATCAAAAATGGACTTTAGCCACACAAGTAGCACCGACAGCTTCGATGAAGAATGCCATAGCTCTAACAACGAAACTCAAAATAAAGATGATACTGACAACAACATTAATAAAGTATGTATTCAAAAAAAAGAGAAAGAAAGCAATCCTAAAGAAAATGAAGCTGACGAGAAAGATGACCTAAACGAGCAAGAAGAACCAAACGAGATACTGGAACAAAGGGATGCTGAAATACAAAGACAAGAAGATAATGTAATTCCAGAGAATAAAATCAACTGCCGCAAACGATTACGAAGACCTTAAACATTGAAGAGAAACGTAAAGAATAAGAAAGTTAATAGTGACAAAAGCTTCATATCAGAAGGAAAGACACAAGTTCAGGTGAAAAAAAATGAAAGTTTCATGCAAAAGCAACTGCAGATTTAAATGTTTTACTATTGAGAAAGCAATGCGTGAAGCTATGTTTAGTAACTTTTGAAGATTATGTGACAACAGTCTTCAGAGACAGTTTGTTGCTTCTCACATGGAATTAGTACAGCCTAAATACAGACGAGTAACTGAAGGAAGTACTAGAGGCGAAAATATTGGCTATTTTTTTAATATAAATGGAGAGAGAAGGAGAGTTTGTTAATTATTTTTTATGAATACGTTAAATGTAGGAGATAGATTTGTAAGAACAACTTGGGTTCAAGCTTAAGAATGCAATATAGAAAGAAGGGAATAAAGGGGCAACCACAAGAGACACAAGACACTACAAGACGGTATAAAAGATTCAGTAAGAGACCATATTAATAGAATTCCAACTATCTAATCACATTATCTTAGAGCAAATAAAACAAGGAAATTTATAGATGGATCCCTAACTCTGGCTAAAATGTTCAGATACTACAAACAAGAACAGGAAGAACGAAATTTGCCATTTGCTAAAAGATGCACCTGCGAAACCATATTTAACAGAGAGTTTAACAATTCTTTTTATCAACCTAAATAAGATCAATGTTCCATTTGCGAAAAATATAAAAACTCGAACCCAGAGAGAAAAGCAAAAAGCCAAGAAAACTATGATCGCCATATCGCAAATAAAATAAAAGCCGCGAAGAAAAAGCGCGGTTGCTAATGATAAACAAAATGTTATTGTGGCATGTTTTGACTTGCAAGCAGTATTGCCAACACCGTGTGGCGACGTTTCAGCTTTTTATTACAAGTGTCGCTTAAATTGCTTTAATTTTTGAAACTGCAACTAAACGTGGTCTATGCTATTTTTGGCACGAAGCTACTATCTCCCGAGGAGCTAATGAGATAGCAACGTGCCTCTTCCGTTACATTTCCAGTTAACCCCCAAATACAGATATAATTGTTTGCTTAGGGCAAAACAAAAATAAAATATTTGTTTCGATGTACCTATGCGCAATGTGTAACACCGAAGTAAACAGCATTGTACATAAATTCCTAACTATGGGTCATACCCAAAATGAAGGAGACTCAATGCATTCTGTAATAGAAAAGCAAAACAGAGAGCATTAAATAGTGGATTAATTTTTGTTCCCTCCCAATGGCCACCATTAATAAAGACCGCCATTACAGAAGGAAAACCCTACGAAGTTTAAGAGCTGGCTACCGAAGAACTTTTTAACTTGCAAACCAATTCGGACAAAAATTTACCTAGATTACTAAAAACGAAAAGATGATATGGAACGAAATCCATGTATTCAAAGTTGAGAAGGAAAGTCCTATCAAAATATTTCACAAAGTAAATTTTGATGACGAATACAAAGAAATTGATTTATACTCACGACGCACTTGAAGTTTGAAAGATACTACCCTAACCAATGCTTATGACGCGCCACCTACCTTAAAAGAAAAAATAAAGAACATCTTCTAGATTTGTGCAAGAAAAACTTAATTGTAAAAGTTCATCAACCTTTTTATTTCAACATTTGTTCTTAGTTATAAGTAACACTCACCATATTTTTTGTTTTATTATTCTGGTAAATGTTATCAAAATATTCTATAAATAGATTCTTGTATTACAATTTTGTTATTCAAAAATGTTCGTAGAAGGCGCAAATATGGCGCCTAATAATATTAAAATTTCAGTGCAATAACGCCATATCTAACAAAATTCTAAAATATCTCAAAGTATAATTTTTTTTTGTGTAGGGTTATGTATCAGCATCTCTTAAGTATAATATTATATCAAAACTTGAAGCAGATACCTCTTAGAGTTAATTAATTACGCGATTAAATAAACAACACCATTGCTTGTACAACAACTAAACTTAATTTATGGTTAAAGCAATGAATATATTCTGCGTGCGGAACAATACTTTTAATATGTTTTTGCACGCCACCTAAATGACCACTCATAACAGCAGCCCCATCGTATCCTTGTGCTATACAGTTATTTAAAGAAATATTATTTTCCTCTAATACTGTTTTTGTGTAATTTGCAAAACTAACAGCATCTAGCATACCGTTTGCGCTTATAAACCCTAAGAACCTCTCCTGAATTGCATTTTGATGCAAGTACCGAACTTTAACTGTTATTTGTTCATTTTTACTTAAAGCAATGTTCCAATTTAAAAAAAAATCGATTTTCTTTTTTTGTTCAATAATTTTATTTAAAAACATTTCAAAAATATGTAAAAAAAATGTTAAGGTAAATTTCCAAACCGTTTCCATAAGTAGTAACCGGGTAATAAATACACTAAAATTAAACTTTAAACACGTTTTTCTCGAAACTACATTTTTAAAAACGGTGTGCACTCTAGCTCAAAACATAAAAAAGCTATTGACTCAAATCTTTTTTAAATTATATTAATTAACTTATAATGCAGAACGCAAACCGACATTTTGACATAAATATACATTTGTTCCATTTTTATTCAATCCCAAAGGTCCAATTTTGTGTACAAAACATAGGACTTTTCTGAAACTTATTCTATTTTCTAGATTTTTTTTTAATCTTTAACTTTTTATTGTTTTACGGGGAACGTAATTTTGTTCTTAATAAAATCCCGTTAGATTTTTTTGTTTTCGACATCCTGAACTGGCGTTATCGTGCACACCGCAAAACACCTCATCTCCGCGGCCTCTACTTTGTCACCTCCTATATAAGTAATTATTCATAAAAATAAAATATAAATTTTTTTTTTTTGTATACTGCATGAGTTATTTAATATTGTAAACAAAAATTTAATTTTCTGTATAAAATAAGAGAGAAAAAAATTACTAAAAATAGTCATTTATTGGACCAAAAAATTGGAGCCTTAAGTCTTTTGTTTCGTCAGACATTAATGCAAAAAAATTTTATTCTTTTACATCGTCTGACATTTTTTTATGTATAATGGAAGCCATAATAGGTATTAATAAATTTTGAATATCATGATGTAGGTATTTAGCATTCTTTGAACTATCTTTTAATTTGTTTTGCACAATGGTATCGTGTTTATTTATCAATAACATTAATTCTCTTAAATTACCTTTATTTAAACTAAAAACATTTTCATCAATTTTGAGCAATATCTTGCGTACATGTAAATAGTAAACACTCACATAAAGTTTTGATGTAATGTCTGTTTTCTTTAATTCCATTTTGATATTGATCTTTCATCATTTGTTCAAAACTTGTGTTCTGTTTCTTTCATTTTAAATAATTTACATATCTTATAGCACACATTTTATGTTGTTCTGATTTATCATGTTTTACTAGTCCTTTACTGGAATCAAGTGCATTCTTCTAGTTGCGAAATCCTTCATTCACTAAAATGCTAACTTGTTTAACACCGTGAAAGAATCGGCAGTATAAACAAAACATCTGCAGTGTCATGCACCGAACTTTCTTATACGCATATGGGTTAAACTACATCATAGTTTCAATATTTTTCTAATTTATAATATTTGCTCTGACCTTTGGAACACTTTTACGCTAAATATATTTCTTTGAATAAATATAAAATGACAAACTTCAAATTATTTAAGGGGACATTACAGGTTGTAACTTTGAAAAAATCGATTTTTTTTGCATTTTTTTTAAGCTACATTCATGTAGAATCAGTGGCCGAAAGGCCTATGCGATCCGGAAAGTTTTACGGCCCCTACGGCCACTTATACACAGGTACCTCCCGAGCGCTCAGCAGAGCGCCGGTTCCACAGGATTATTATGATTCATTTTCGGGGGGCCATTTCGATTCAACCACCTTTTATTTTGCAAATTATTATGATTCCGACCCCAATTTCTTAATTACAAGTCCGCAACACGCTTATATGTTCAATTTCACGAGAATTGAGAAATGCTTTTTTTGACATCATCCGCCATATTGGATCTGTGGCTTCTCATTATTACAATTTGATAAAAAAATCAAGTTAATATAGTGTCACAACATATTAAGGAATATTTTCGTCCATATTGGTGACACGGAAAAATTAATATTGCAGTAGGAACCATTGCGAAAGCTTTAAACGCGTTTTTCTCGAAACTACTTTTTTTTTCTACTGTATCTTCAATTGAGGTCAAGCCACTCGGCCAATTGACTTGAAATGAATTGGGCTAAAAACTAGACAAAATTTACTGGATCCTGAATTTATTTTCATTCAATTATTGTAAATTTTACTATCTTTTATCACGTTTTAAGCTCGAAGATGCAATGGAAATTTCATCACTTTTTTTCACACGGTCGCAATGTTATTGTAATTTCCAAAAAATTTCTTAAAATTAGATTCGGGATCCAGAAAATCTATTATTATTTACTGACCAATGTGCGTTTTTTAGTATAAATGACCAGGAGGGGCCCGGGGCCCGACAGAGTGGGTACATGTTTCGGCTGTGCGGTGCCAGGATGGCCACCTATGCGCCCATGTTTGTGATAACATATTGTTGAATAAATGGTCAATAATAGAAGGACAGATGAATTCAACCCACAAAATTGTATGACTACTGATTTTAGTTCTTTCATAAAAAATTCCCAAACTTGACCTACTTTTCAGGCCTACAACCTGTAATGTCCCCTTAAGTCTGTTTTTTTTTTTTTTGATAAACAATTGACAGGCGCAGATGATACGATTTATGTAAAATTAAATGTCATATGAATAAATTTCAAGAGCAATTTTCTTGTTTCCGGAACTGTTTGAGAAAAAATGTTTCAAATAAAAGTCGTACAAAATGCTGATATCTATAATTTTTACCATAACAATTTTTCTGTAACTGTAACCGTTTTTGAGTAATTGCAGAAACTGCAAAAAATGACCAGAGTAAACATGCACTTCCGGTCGGAATATTGTTTTTAAAAATATTAGGTTTTTTGAAAGGCATATACAAATCTTAAGTTTAAAATTTCATAATTTTCCCATTAGATGTTTGGGCTGTAGAGCGCTCACATACACACACACACGCACAAACACACACACACACACACAGACGGACGATATTCCAAAAATAGTTGCAATCGATTCAGGGAAGGTCAAAACGTATATTTCCGTTAAAATCTCGAGATCGATATTTTTCATGATTACAATACTTACTTATACTTCGTATAAGAAAGTAAAAACACTATCTTTTAGCACACAATACTCCAACCATGTCAATTTTTTAAACCACGTTGTTATAAAGCTTCTCATTCTTTCACTTTGCTTCACTTTTGGATATTGCAATAATATTGGCTGACGTGGTCCATCTTCAGTGGAAGACCAATTTTGCCAGAGAAAAAACATATAATAATTATTTGCAGACCATTTAACAAACACTTGTACAATTCAAAGAATGATACATGAAATCTTGCACACAGAAAAGAAAAAGTTACATTACATTGTTTTTTGTTTTGATACAATAAAAAAATCAACAATCATAAAACAAACTTAATAATTATACTACGCTAGTCATAAATAAATTGATTTTGGTTTTGTAAAGCGGGAAAATTTAAAATGAGAAAGTAATTAAGAAACTCAACAGTTCTAGTTCAGGTCTCACTGTTGGTGGTCGTACGCTAGTTTCATTATCACCACTTATTTCATCCTCACTAGTTTTATTTTCACTGGAACTAGACTTACTATCACTTTCCTCACTAGACCTTAAGGTTGTTCGAGACGGACAAACAGCCAAAAGGCGCAGTCATTTGTAGAGACCGGATTTATAGAAAATATGCTAGTGCTTAATATTTAAGGCATCTATTTAAAAATCTGTACCAATCAAATTAAAGTAATAAGATAAGACCAAGTTTTTTATGCCTTTTTTGCTTTTTTTTTGAAATTTCATGCCTATTTTTGTTTTTATGCCTATTTAAAGCCTTTTTATAACTTATGATACGATTTTTTCTGAATTTATTTAATTCAAGGAAATTTGTTTTCGCTACGTTACTGCACAATTGTTTCCTTAATGAATTTGTAGTTTGTTATTCCCCGTCGTTCCTCATCGTCGCCGTTTTATTTGCGTCGAAACTTAAAATCACGCACTCCGTTGTGCTCAGAGAGTAGGGGGAGACGGATCTTAATGTTATATACCTTCAACAAAGTTTGACTTCATGGTTTAGTTTACGCATAAGAGCATATTTATTTTTTAGGTAGACAAGGATAAGCATACCTCTAAATAAAAAACATTATTTAAACAATACAAATATTTTAACTAACTCAGTTAATTATATTTTATATAACATACAAATATTTACATACTTATAATAAAGAAATATATTTTTATTATTAAATATTAATAATATGCGGTTTTTATTTGGTTCTTCACTCGAATATGAATAGCTTGTTATAATGAATATAGTAAATGTTAATTCGGCAAAACTACCATTCATTATAGTTCTAAGTAAATTGGAAAACAGATATTTGAACTGAATATTGACATAATAACAATTAGTTACTCCAAGAGCACCATATGACCCATGACTTTTCATGATTACAGTACTTACTTATTATATACAAAGTAAAATAGATATTACATAAAAATAAGCACTCTGCATATTTATAATATATCATTCATATAGAAATCTTCAAGCAACAAAGTGATACATTCCTGATAAATTACATCCACATAAATGGTTCCATAAACATATGCAGGTAAGATAGAGCACAACCGCGGATTGTTAAATTTTTCCAACTGCTCTGACTTTCGGAAAACTTGCAAGCCGTTATTCTCTATCAAAGCGAACAGGAACACAACAGGATCGTTTTTGGAAGGGCATACTACGGACAAATTATTGAAGACTTAATTTCAAAGTTTTACTATTTATTTGTGATTTATTACTTACTTGCCAAAAAAAAGATTTCTCAAAAGTAACCTCACAAAGCCAATTCAAAACGATTAAAAACACACACATTAGATATCTAAGTTAATAAAAAATGAATGACACTTCATTTATCTATTATGCAAAGCAAAATGGATTCCGATTCACATACTAAGAAATAAATAAATAATTTTTTTTAAATATACAGTATAAAATCATCTGAAGTTTAATTTGATTAGATAAATAATAAGTAAATATATTAAATATATATAGCATTTAATCCATTTAAAGTTTTACTTTTTTTATCGGATACCACGACATCTCGTAGTTAGTGCGTCATTTAGAAAATTTTAAATATTACTGCCATAAACTCTATCTATTGGTGACTATGGTTCTTCTAACTCCCCCTACCTTCTGGTTGTGCTGAAGTTGTTCGTGTCACAGTGTAAAGTGCGTTCGTTGTACAATACCAAAACAAAAATCTACCGTAGAGGAATGGATCAAAGAATACAAGGAATTAAAATACGAACGCAAACAATTATTTTGCCAAGTGTGTTCAAAAATCGTATGTTTTATTTTCAATTACTATTAGAATGAGTGTGTTGACGTTACTTTCATTTTACAGATAAATTGTGACAAAAAATACTATATAAATCAGCATGTAAAAACATTATTGCACCAAGAAAAACATAATTTAATTAAATCTCAAACTAAGAAACAACAAACTATTGGCACATCTATGCAATCTATGGCATCTTTGATAAAAGCAAATATATCCATTTATAAATTGCAAAATATATATTTCAAAACGTTTTTAGAAACATATTGTGTATTGTACATTTCTGATGAAAGCCATTTCCGCAAAAATTATGCTAGTTCAATGTACAAAGAATTTATTCACAAAATACGAAAAGTTATTGCAAATAACTACATATATATGGATATGTGTAGACGAAACTACAGATGTATGAGGAAGATACGTGGCAAATTTAATAATTGGAATATTTAATGATGAAAATTCGTAAAAACGTTTTCTAATAAGTACGAAAGAATTATGTAGAACAAATAATAGTACATAAATTTATTTATTTATTCACGACGAATTGACCCAGTTTTTCTTACTAGAGCCGGTACCGAATAATAAAATTTTACTCCTGCTTTCAGATGCAGTGGTATACATGGTAAAAGCTGCATGTATATGAATTTAATTCATTGCTCGATCTTGTTAGTAAATAAATTAATAAAATGTGGTAAAAAAATATTTGTTAAAGCTCCTGTAACCTGTTAACCGGGCGGGACGTCACACGTAAACAATATCGGGTACGGGTGACAAAGGTATTTCATAATCTTTTTATTTATTTTAGGCATAAATAAAAAAAAAATATATAAAATTACGTCCTCCGGGCGTGAAATACTGATACGTCTTAGTGAAAGAGTTCTCGTCCGTTACATGTTGCGAAATTAAAAAGCGAGTTCCCGGTTAACAGGTTATGGGTAGATATGTTTAGATATAGATTGCCAGATACCCCATTACCCCCGGAACGATTTCTAACAAGATGGGGCACATGGTTAGATGCCGCTATTTACTACACAAATACCTTTGAAAATTTAAAAAAATTAGTAAATTAAACTCCAGCAACAGCTAGTAAAGCAATTCAAGATAGTCGGCCGTATTAAAAGAAGTAGAATTACAAAATAATTTGGCATTTATTAAAGCCAATTACATTTATGAAAGTGGCTCAATCAAATCACTTGAGAAGCAGAATTTGCCCTTAGTTGCTGCAGTGCGGATCATTTAAGATATTAAAGATAACACGTATATTGTACTTGGACATATTGGTCAAATAATTAAAAATTAATTAAACGACGTTCTGCGTAAAAATGATGGATTCGACAAGTTACAAAAACTTACATTAATTTTAAATGGTGGACTTGTTCCTAATTTTATTAAGGATGTCGCTATAATTACAAAATTCAAATTTGCACCAATTACAAGTGTCGACGTAGAAAGAAGTTCCTCAGCTAACAAGAATATGCTTACGGCCGGTTTCATAATAAATTTAAAGTCACTTTAAATATTAAAGTAAGCTTTAAACTGCAGCAGTCGTTTCATAATAAACTTTCAAAATATAAAGTAACTTTAAACTAAAGTCACTAGTTAGCTTACTTTAATTTATAAAAGTTACTTTACATTTGACAGAAACATAAAAATAATGTCTTCGTCTAGTAGCTCATTCTCTGACAAGGAATTAGTTGTTAGAAAAGGGAAAATGTATCGATATCGAACAGATCATTTTAATAAGTGGGACGTGTGTGTGTGTGTGTGTGTGTGTCTGTGTGTGTGTCTGTGTGTGTGTGTGTCTGTGCCTGTGAGTGCTCTACAGCCCAAACGGCTAAAGGGAAAATTATGAAATTTTAAACTTAAGATTTGTATGTGCCTGGCAAGAAAACCTCCTATTTTTGAAAACAATATTCCGACCGGTGCATGTTTACTCTAGTAATTTTTAGCAGTTTCTGCAATTACTCAAAAATGGTTACAGTTACAGAAAATTTTTGTGAAATCAAATTAATGATATTTATATTTAGCATAACTTTTGTTTGAATCTTTTTTCCAAAAATAGTACTGGTTTCAAAATAAATTTCTGCTTATTATATATATTGTTACATAAATCGTATCATCTGCGCCTGTCAATTGTTTAACAAAATAGACTTAAATAATTTGAAGTTTGACATTTAATATTTATTCTAAGAAATATATTTAGTGTAAAAGCGATCTAAAGGATAGAACAAATATTATAAACTAGAAAAATAATGTAACTACGATGTGATTTAACCCATATGCGTATAAGAAAGTTCGGTGCATGACTGCAGATATTTCTGTTATAATATGCCCTAATATTTTAATAGATTTTTGCCTAAATTGAAATTTGTTCTCATTAAATGTTATACCCGCCTTTAACGCTGTCTCTAAAACTTCTTAAAATTTTATCATGAGTTTCTTCATTTCAAAATATAAATATATCGTCTATGTATACTTTTACTCCGTTAATATGACCAAATAATTCAGTGTTTCTTTTTTGAAAAATGTCCGCGGCTGTTTTAATACCAAATGGTAATCTATTAAATTTAAACCTTTCTATTGGTGTAGTAAACGCACATAGATTTAATGACTTTTCATCCAGTTTAATTTGATTTTTAAATCTAATACCGAAAAGATTGAGCTTCCATCAACATTACTCAGCATTTCTTCTTGTGTCGGTAACTGAAACTGTTCATTAATTATTGCATTATTTAAATTCTTAGGATCTAAACAAATTCTTAAATCTTTATTAGGTTTTTCAGCTATCACAAGATGATGTAACCACTCAGTTGGTTCAGATACTGGTGTTATTACTTCGTCTTTTACTAATTTGTTAAGGGTATCTTTTAATTTAGGTAGCAAATTTTTGGCTACTCTTCTAGCATTTTTCGCTACCGGTAATACTCCTTCTTTAATTTTTATTGAGTGAGGTAAACCTGGGAATGTTCCTAATCCTTTGAAAACTTCACCATACTGTTTGATTACCTCTTCTTTTGTTTTAAATGCTGACACTGCCTTAATATTATCTACTTTCGTAATTAAATTCAACTTGGTACAAGTATTTATGCCTAGAATACATTTGCTGTGCCCTTCTACAACTAAATACTTAATGTTTACAATAAAATCTTTAATTTTTGATTTTAAATTTATTGCGCCTAATGGTTTTATTTTAAATCCACCATAAGCTTCTAAATTCATTTCTGTTATTAAATTCGGCATTTTATCATTAAAAATCTGTTTTAATACTTTTTCCGTGATTATATTACACTGTGCACCGCAATCTAATTTAAATTTAATAACTTTATCATTAATTTTTTCTTGTTGGCACCATTCATTTAGCTCAGTTTTTCCAGTTTCAACTGAATCTATATAAATTTCATCGTCACTATTAACCTCTATATTGTGAAATTCTTTATTAACTTTATTTGCAACTCTATTCTTATTAAATTTGCAACCAATTGCGAAATGATTGGGGCCATTACAATTACTACAAACCTTTCCAAATGCGGGACAAGCTTTTGGGCCGTGGACCTTACCACATTTAAAACATTTATATTTTTCAACACTTTGTTGCCATCTTGTATTCCTAGTGTTCATGGGTTTCTTTTTCTTAACTTCATCTAGCTTCATTGGGACGTTTTCTTCTTTTTTCATATCTTGAACTTGTTGTTTTCTGGTTTCACTTATGGAACACAATTCTACAGCTTTTTCTAATGTTAAATTTGGTTCTGACAGTAAAAGTTCTCTCATCTGGTCACTTCGTATATCCTGGACTATTTTGTCTCTAATCATATTTTGAGTTTCTTTGTATTCACATGTTGCAGCCAAATTTTCTAATTCTATTAAATAGCTATTGAATACCTGGCTTTCTTTTTGGACACATTTGTTAAATTTGAACCTCTCGTATATCACATTTTTCTTAGGTTCAAAGTGTTTCTTATACAACTGAACCACTTGAATAAATGTTAATTCTTTTGGTTTTCTCTCCGATGCCATGAAGGCATTGTACAAGTCGATGCCTTCATCGCCTATTAGATTGAGTAGGATAGCTATTTTAGTTTCTTCAGACTCTTCATTCTTCTGCGAAGCTATTAAATATATTTCAAGTTTTTGGTACCATTTTTTCCAAGCTTCAGCCATGTTTGTTTCTTGAAACGACAATCATTTTGGTAGTCTTGTCTCCATTTTCTTATATTGTCGTGTTTTTATTGTTTTAATGTTTCGTCAAACTTTTATTACACCTGACACCATGTAATGAATACTGCTTATTCATATGTTTATTAATTATTAATCAATTTATTTCTCTCTCGACAATACACATCTGCTCGCCACCATCTTACATTACGAACTGTCGCTACATCGTTGCCAACCTGCTTACTTACTAATGTACACAAAGTCGCCAACTTACTTAACATACATTACAAGAAGTTCTTCGGCAATTGACTTGTCTTTGTCTACCTATACTCTAGCTGCCCATCTTCAGTGACAGGTGGATATCGCATTGGTGGTTTTATAGTACGACCGCTTCGTTACAATTTCACGTCACAGGCTTGTACATCACCACTACATAAATCATTGTTATTGTCTTTGCACTTGGAGCGTTTAACTATTTCATCGTGGACGCATTTGTTGGACATATCATCTGTAATTACCCTCCTTCATATTCTAAAGGAAATAGCTGATGTACAGGTTTCAATAGTAGACCTCGGCTGTGGCTAGGCTTACCAGACGCACCTCTCCATCTTTTCTTGGCAGTAATTCTACAACTCGTCCTAGTGGCTATCCAATTCTCTTGATATTGTCGTTACCGATGAGAACAATTTCGCCAATAGAAATTTCTCGTGTAGATATCTTTCCACGTACTTGTTTTAGTTGACCTAAATATTCGTTCCTGAAACGACGAAGCAAATTTGCTCTGATTATCTGACGATACCGAATTTTGTGACAAAAACTAGTTGCTTCAATATCATAGCACTCCGGTACTCCCATCTCCGGTAGGTCTCATAGAAACATCGCTGAAGTAATACAAACCAAATCTGTCGCTTCGTCAGAGACGTATGTAAGAGGTCGCGAAATGATTACTGATTCACAATCACAAAGTACTGTCAAAAATTCTTCATAATTCAAAGAAGCTCTTCCCAATACCTTTCGTAGTAGTTGCTTCACAAGTCGCGCCATCCTCTCTTACCATCCGCCCTGCGCCCTTCTGCTGAAGGTGGATTAAATTTCCATATAATTTTATGCGTTGTGCTATACGCTGCAATGATTTCCCAATTGATTTGAGAAAATGCATTATTAGCACCAATAACATTAGTTCCATTGTCACTATACACAATCCTTGGTCCACCACTTCTGGATACGAAACGACGGAATGTTTGTAAAAAACTGTCTGTAGAAAGCAACATTGTGAGCTCTAAATGCACGGCACGATATACAAAAAATAGCTATCAGCAATATTATTGTCACCTTATACTTCTTTTATTCCAGTATACAATCTTGTTCCAATAGTTGCTGCTCGTAATTCTAAACGGGGAACTATCAGCTTTTGTTTGCAATAAATGTACGTGGATACCATTTCTAGAGGTAATTCTTAAAATTATCACTGCTGCATATGCGGTTTGGCTAGCATCCCAAAATGTATATACGCTCCAGTGTTGTTCTTCATTGTTACTGCAATTTATGTATTAAAACATTTTCCAAAAAAGACAAATCATCATGCCATTTGATAAGTTGGTTTTTTATATCTTGTTCGACTTCTTCATTCCAATCTTATTTATTTATCCAGGTTTTTTGTAATAACAATTTTGCCCATTATTTTATCGGACACGTAAAACCAATAGGGTCGAATAATCATTGAGCTTGTGATAAAATAATTCGTTTTTCACGGCAAAAAGATTTTTGATGATCCTTCGTCGTTTCTCCTATCCCATAGTAAACCCAATACTGGTGTATAAACAACATCTTCCGAAAGATCTCGCGATGTATATTCCCAACCTTAGATCAATCTTTCCTTCGTCCATTATCTGACTTGCTTCTCGGATGAATTTGTCTAGTGCAATCTCATCTTCAACACTGGTGACGTTATTATCCACATAGAAACCAGTCATTAGTTTATCGAACGAACTGTCAGAATATGGACTGTCATTAAGGGAGTGCATAGGTTTTGCAAGTAAAAAATTAGCACTATTTTATTAGTTTATTTCTGCTTTATTGATACATTTAAGCATTTTTTTTTAAACGTAACAAAGGTGTATACATCAACGTGAAAAATCACAATTTTTTAAGAAAAAAACCTTAAATTGCGGAAATATGGCGAATCGCGCGGAGGTCCTGATTCCGCATCCCTAGGATATCTCGGCAGTTAATCGTACGTTTTTATTAATATGGAAGGTCAAAACTGCACCATGAGGGGCCCGTGTTTAGAAATTTTGATTTTTAACAAAATGGCGGCCTTTTTATTTTTACCTTTAATTTTGCGGTTAGAAGTTCATCATTAATGTCAAAAATTACTTAAATATCTTTGAAAAAATATTTTCTTTTATAGTTGGATGTCCCCCTTGGTCCTTATTCGAGGTAGCTCGTTTCGCTGTTACACCCTGTATATATATATATATATATATATATATATATATATATATATATATATATATATATATATATATATATATACATATATATATACAGTGAAAGCTCCCATAAGCGGACACTCATGGTCCTGGAGTTTGTGTCCGGTTACTGGAGGTGTCCGTTTAAGAGAAATAGATAATGTAAAAACATATTAAAAAAATCATTTTTTATTCGTTTATTTCTATATTACCTACACATGTAATTATATTCTACTACTCATTTGTAACATAATTTAAAATGCCGCTTTTTGTTGCATCAGACAGTTTTGAAAATGACTTTCCAGATTTTTTACGTGTAGAAATGCTTTGAAGTCATTTCTTGCAAATTGCTTCAAATTCTCAACAAGTTTTAAATCCTCATCATAAGAATGTACTGCATTCGTGTTTTGGACGACTGCCTGTTGTTCGTCTTCTGATTCACTTTGGTCATCCTCAGTATCTGTTCCAGTTCCGAATCCAATTCATGGAATGTCAACGATATCGTCATCCGTGTGTATGTGACTATCGATGCTTATAAAATCTTCTTGATTTTGATCATATGTTGGTCCTTACTCTTCTACACCTCTCAACAATGCAGAAAGTGTTGATAATGATAGATCATCTTCAGGATCATATGCCGTTGCAGTACAGTCAGTTTTCCTGAATTCAGTTTTGAGCAAACAATTCTTTATGGTTGAGGATGTAACTCCATTATACGATGCTTTTATAAAATATAATGCTTCCAACACATCTATTGTTTTTGAGAGCTCTGATGCCGATTTGACGCCTCCCATTTTTGATAAGATATGTTTCAAAACCAGATCTCGATAATAAAGTTTGAAGTTCTGTATGATCCCTTGATCCAAAGGCTGACATACTGAAGTTGTATTAGGGGGTAGAAAAATTATTTTGACATTTTTTAAGTTTATTTCTCGAGGATGGGATCTTGCATTATCTAAAACTAATAGAATTTTTCTTTTTTGAATACCCATTTTTCGGTCCAATTGTGTCAACCATTCTGACATAATTTCTCCTGTCATCCAGGCTTTTTTGTTTGATTTCCATGTAGCTGGTAAGTCACTTATAAGGACATTTTCGAATGCCCGAGGACGAGCCGCTTTTCCGATGACTAATAATTCTTCTTTATTTCCTGCCATACTAACACAAAATAAAATTGTGAGTCTTTCTTTAGATAATTTTCCATTGGTACAAATTTCCGATTTTAAAGCTAGAGTCTTATTTGGTAATGCACGGATGAAGAGCCAGCTTTCATCTGCATTGTACGTATATATCTTCTGGTTGGTATCTAAGCAACATAGCTGGTAGTTTTTCCATAAACTGATTCACATCTTGTTTACTTACATCTGAAGCTTCACCCGATATGCATTTGAAACTAATATTGTGCCCTTTACGCCATTTTTGTAGCCACCCGCCCGATGCAGTGAAACTAAAATTTCCCAGTTGTTCTGCCATTTCTTTTGCCTTTGCCTTCACTAATTGTCCTGATATAGGAATATTATGACATCCAGCGGTCGCAAACCAGTCGAAACACATTTTGTCAATATTGGAACCTTCCGTTTTCAAAAAGCTCTCCTTTTGATTCAAATTTATACCAAATTGCCATTTAAATCGAAAATCTTCTTTATTTTTCGCTATTTCTGCAGCTTGCATTTTTCTAATATTGAATCTTTAATCGAAAAATTATGTTAATAGTATCTTCCCATGACTAAATAGATTACTCATCAAACCTTATTCCCAGTGCACGAACTGATAGTTTTTCACATTCCAATACATGAATCACTTCCATCTTTTCTTTTAAAGTTAGCATTCTTTTTTGTGGTGCCATTTTAAACAATGTTATATTAATTTTAATACAAGCAATGACTGCAGTTCAGCAGTATGCAGCCATGAGTATTTAAAACGGGGAACTACTGATGTAATTCACATATATTCGTCATCCGTTAGTCCGTTTATTCGAACTACGCGTCCGCTTAAGAGAGATTTTTAGTAGGGCGTGAGTGACAATATACGGTCCGCGTCCGTATATGAGAGCGTCCGCTTATCAGAACGTATTTTATGCGGAAAAGTATAGGAACAATATATATATATATATATATGTATATATATATATATATATATATATATATATATAAATATATAAAAAAAATATATAGCATTTTAAAAAATATAACTTTGTGTTGTTGCTTGAAAACCACTGGTTTAAAATATTTTCTTTCATAGTTGGATGTCCCCCTTGGTCCTGCATAAGATGGTCTTATACTATTTTATTGTATCTTTAATAACATAGAAGTTATTCGAGGTAACTTGTTTCGCTATTACATCCTGTATATCAGACAAAAGTTAAGCAACTATATGGTTCCAAAATGTCAACTCTCAAACAGAGGAATTAAGGGAGAGTAATTTTCGGATAAATAAAACACAGGTAATAATGTATGAAAATACAAAATATGTTTTATAGAACTTTTAAATTAAAATAGATACATTGTTATTTGTACCAAGGAGAGAAATATTGCGGCGATAAAAGTTAAGCAACTAACAGCATGCTTTAAATTTCAGTGTTTTGTAATTTTTAGGGAGTTAATTGTTGATTTTGTTTAGTCTTTGCTGTTTAAAATTTAGGAACAATGTCACGCAAAATACATTCTGAAGATATTATACAACGGATTTTGTATTTACACGAAAACAGAACTTTGCTAAAAATATATCTGTGAAATTTCTGACATTATTAAATCACTTATATCGCCAATAATTCAAAGTTATCGTGCTAAATAGATTGTCAAAACTGCACGACGTTCAGGGTGGCCAAGCTAAATACTCCCAGAATTGATATGCAGATCCCTGGACAACGGCTTTGTAAATTAATGCAAATATCAAAAATATAATTAGTTCCTGTACTGTATAACGACGGCAGGTTAAAGGGCGTTACAGTCTTAGACCTGCAAAAAAACCCTTTACTAGGTAAGAAGCAAAAGATTACCCGAATACAATTTATTAAAGAACGTTTGAATTGGAGCATAAATAGGTGGAAAGTAGTGCTATTTAGCGACGAATCCAAGTATAACTTATCCAATTCAGATGGAATGGGTCGTGTTCGACATCAATTTGGTCAGAAATTAAATTCTTGGTATTATCGTACCACTTTTAAATATAATGGTGGCAGCACGTTAGTCGTTATATCCGGAGGTTGCTATAACCGATAAAAGTAAAATAACTGCGAACATAATATATTATATATATAATATCGATTCTAAAATGTAAAACCAGATTATTACATGTAAAAACTTAAATTAGATTACTCTACCAACCATCCGCAACAGTATTTGAAGCAGCATAGTTATGATCATATGTAATACTTGAATGCGCTGTCCAAGATGTATTTGATGTATCAGGCTCAGCTGCTAATACTTCTGCAATCAACATTTTATTAGCTAAAGTTCAACCGCATATATATATATATATATATATATATATATATATATATATATATATATATATATATATATGTGTGTGTGTGTGTGTATATATGTATTTATAAAAGTAAAATCCGGTTATAACGACATCGTAGGTACCTCAAACATTTCGTCGCTATAGCCGGAGATTGCTATAACCGATAAAAGTAAAATAACTACGAACATAATATATCATATATATAATTAAATTGATTGAAGATGTGGTAGGCACTTGGTGAAACATGTTATAACCTTAAAATAAAAATAAAACACTTTTTGTGAAACTAACCAAGTGTTTTATTTTTATTTTAATATATATATATATATATATATATATATATATATATATATATATATATATATATATAATATTGATTTTAAAATATAAAATGAGATTATTACATATAAAAACTTAAATTAGATTACTTTACTAACCATCCGCAACAGTATTTGAAGCAGCATAATTATGATCATATGTAATACTTGAATGCGCTGTCCAAGATTTATTTGATGTATCAGGCTCATCTGCTAATACTTCTACAACCAACATTTTATTAGCTTAAGTTCTAATACAGTAAAACTATTTTACACCTTTCGGTTGCATTGAAACATGCTCACATGATGAAGACGTAACAGTCGACGCACTTGTGACATCGAGCATGGTTGAATCTAAATTAATATGAGTTTCTTACCTTCTTTTTCAGCGCATCGTTTATCCAAGTGTAAAGTTGGATATGCGCCATATAATAACCGATAATGTTTTGTATATGAATCCCCTATCCATTTCGATTCAAAATGCTTCAGGCAAACTCGGTAGGATTTGTAAATACGCTCTTCTTGCATGTCAAATAATTTAGGATTATTAACCTGGTCAATCCATTTCTTAAACATCGTTTTATTATTTTTAGGGAATCGCGTGAAACGGTACCCAGATAACTTGCATGTTGGCACAGAGCAACAATTATTGCTAGAACCCTTAATCTAATAAACCAAATTTAATTTCAAATTTACCGCGGTAGTTGATCCGTCGATATTGAGGGCCATTATATTTTGGTGCAAGATATACACACACATACATACTCACACATACTCACTCTCCCACGCTCATTCCCTTACTCACACCACAGATTAAATATATACAGATAGACAATGTAAATGGGACTACGCGTAGCGCGTCGTTATAGTTCTTTTTTGTACCAAGAGATGGTGCTAGGAGTGCTATCCTGAAGTTTTGAATATACGTACAGTCACAGCCATAAACTTTGTTGTAGCAAATACAATCTTGAAAAAGCCGAACGCTTGTCTAAATCAATGAGAAGCGTGGAGTGTACGAAAGTCGGACGCTTGGTTTTTGCAATGTCTCCACATTGCGTTTTAGAAATAATTTTGTTATTTTCGTACGAACGAAATATTAAATATATATATATATATATATATATATATATATATATATATATATATATATACATATATATATATATATATATATATATATATATATATATATATATATATATTTATATATATATATATATATATATATATATATATATATATATATATATATAAATATATATATATATATATATATATATATATATATATATATATATATATATATATATATATATATATATATATATATATATATATATATATATATATACATAATAAATAAAATACTTGGTAATTTCCACGAATAATTATTTTATTTAAAAATCGACGCGTTTCGACTCTACAGTCATCATCAGGTAATTAGTGTTACAAAGGTTCTTTACAACAATGTCTACAAAATCTATCACTTATAAACTAAAATTTTATTTTATTAATCAAAATGAATTAAAAATCAAATATAAAATATGGTAATATTTACTTAAATATTGCGGTTGAACACATTATATTATTTTAAATGCCTTTAAACTCAGTAAATTTATCTTTTTTAATTAATATATATTATGTTATTATTGTGGTAATAGTTAGGTAGTTGTCATTAAACATTTGGGTGCCACATTGATGAGTAAACCTATTTGATTTAGTGACAACTCATTCGATAATGTTTATATTACCTCTACTTCGGCAGGTTAAATTATCCGACTATATCTCTATAATGCCTTTATCCAAAAGTATCCGATGTTTCCTTTCCCATCCCGGCAAGAGTTAAATTATTTATTTAAAAACATGTTTCAAATTTAGTTGGCTTGAAAGATTTTTTGATTATAAAACAAATCAGCTTCCACCTCCTCGTGGTTCTTGCCGGACAGCAATACACGTAAAGTAAAGCAAGTCAAATTTGAAAACGTGAATTGTTGACAAAGAGAAGCTGAAATTAAACCATCACAAAATTTTCCATTAAACTTTTTTGCATGTTTGCGCTTTATAATATGTAAAATACATCAAGTATTCTAATTTGTAACATATTTTTATAAATGTCTATTTATCATTTTTTATAATTTTTTTAATTGCGTATAAATTGTATTGTCGTATTTCCCCGTCTTAGTATTAAGCTGCATGTTCCGTTATATTATTTTTCTTTGTATACTATATTTTCCATTGTATCCGAGGTTAAAATGAAGGTAAAAATATTGAAACGTTATGTTGAAATATCCATGCATATGTATATACAAAAGTTAATCTATATTATGTTTAGTCTAAGGTTTTTGTGATTAGTTATAGTTACACGTATAAGAGATTTATGGTCGTTTAATATTTCAAGATAAGGACCAATGTGGACCAAGAGTAAACAGATGTGGTCAATTTTAAGATCAGGCGACAAACCTTTTTGGGCAGTCTCGTATATGATGCTGTAGTGGTAAAGCGTAGTTATAAACCTTCCGAGACCGTAGATATAATAAAGAGCCCGATTTAATATAAAACTTGTATTGATATTTATTAATTAGATCCGAAAACCCAATACGTTACCATATATATATATATATATATATATATATATATATATATATATATATATATAGGTAAATATTAAAAATATAAAATTTTGTTTACGAAAATATCAAAAACTCTTTCTAACACATTGCTACAGTATTAGAATCAAGCGTTCGACTTTCTCAAGGCTGTATTTGCTACTACAATGTTTATAATATTCATTCTACAATGCATCAGTGTTTGATAAGTAAATGCTGATGTCTCACAATTAAGTTATTAAAGAGCCAGACGACAGATTAATAAACAGAATTGTAGATGATAGGCACAAACATTATAATATACCTTTGTAAACCTTTGTTAAATAAAATCAATATTTTTTAAAATAGATTTTACCGAGTTAAAATCTTTACTTTTATTAAAATCAAGAAAATGTTTCATGATTTCAAGATTTAATCTTAAATGACCATAATGTTGGAAAATATTTTTTTAAATTTTATTTAATATGCGGATCGACGTCTATGGTCATTACCGCTTGTACAGATGAAAGTAAAAATAATATTAGTTATAAAAAAAATTGGATTTTATATAACAAGGAAAAAAAAAAATATATATATATATATATATAATAATAATAATAAATAAAACACTTGGTAATTTCCACCAATAATTATTTTATTTAACAATCGACGCGTTTCGACTCTACAGTCATCATCAGGTAATCAGTGTTGCATAGGTTCTTCACAACAATGTCTACAAAATTGTTTTAAAATTTCTATGTATTTCTAATAATATCTGTAGAAACAGTTATTAATACAAATAATAACTGGGTTTATTTAAATTATATCCCTAAAATTACCCAAACAGGAACATCAATTATCATAAAACATAACATAAAAACCATTTCCACAAATAAAACAACATTAAGAAGTTTATTAACAAATACCAAACCTAAAATCTAAAAAAACGAATTATCTAGAGTTTATGAAATTCAATGTAAAGACTGCAATGCCATATACAGTGGGTCACAAAAGTAATGGACAGTAAAACAAAATTAGAAAAAAACAGTTTTATTTCAAAAAGACAATAATTACAAGTGAAATAATATTGTTAAACCGAAGATTTTTTTTTTGTAATATAAATTAATATAAAGCAAAGCGATTGAATTTAACAGCGTTTATTGCCGGATCTACACTATTACATATATTTGCAATATTAATTCAATTAGGGGCAAAGATCTTGGCGAGTGGGCTCCCTAATCGTGGCACACGTCTCCGGGTCTACACGTCGTCCCGTTCACCTGAATACAAAAATACACCATGTTACTCTGTGTTGCCACAAAACAGCTCACTTGGAATCTCACACAGAATTCCACATACCAACGGGCAACATAGGGATTTAGGAATATATACAATTCGATTCAATCGAATAACTGGTCAATAGACCAAAAACACAAATGCCTGCTCAGGCCCAAAAATCACATATGCCTGCTCAGGCCCAAAAACACTTTTCTACATTGATCGATCTGACCTGCCCAGGCCCAAGCCGGATAACAATCCGACTATCTACAACTACATTGGCCGACACTCCGGTCGACCTGACCTGCCCAGGCCCAAGCCGGATAGCAATCCGACTGTCTACAGCTACATTGGCCGACACAACGGTCGGCCTGACCTGCCCAGGCCCAAGCCGGATAACAATCCGACTGTCTACAACTACATTGATCGACACCCAGTCGATCTGACCTACATCAGGCCCAAACCAGATAAACAATCTGGCTGTCTACTAGGAATTGACGGAAAAGTACACAGACTGAATGCATCGACAGCAATGTACAATCCCAAACGACCCGTGTACCAGGAGTTAGGTCCTAACGGAGAAATACACAGACTGAATGCATCGACAGCAATGTACAATCCCAAACGACCTGTGATTTCAGAAAGGATAAGCTGACATCGACAGCAATGTACAATCGACAACTTATTCATAATTTCGGGAATGTTAAGGAAACACGCACAGAATAACAATGATTTACTCACATTTATCACGTCTGCTATTAATCCAATTATTTCGGCCACAATCACTCACAATTCACGGCAACACAGTAATATTATTAACACTGCTTATCACTTCGGCACTCAACACAAACTAATATAATTTTTTACCAGCATCCACAAAGGGGCACTGCGTGATGCATTCGTTTCGTATACCTAAGTTAGGGTCATAAACATCTCTCATGTGTTTACTCGCTTGACACTTTAAAACATAAACCATATGTTCGTACGTGCCTAGCTCAACATAGCTATCGAAACATTCATTTAAACTATGTCTCAAAATAAAATTCGTAACAATATTATTCCTTGAATTATCTGTATTTTAATAATATACTATTTAAATTAAAAAAAGTACTTAAAATATTTTATTAATAAATTTTTTATACTAGAAACAAATGCTACGTGAAATATATAGGTCAAAGAGGCAGAAATTTTAAAACTAGGTTCAAAGAACATATTAAATCTATAGAAACTAACACAAAGACAACAGGCTTTTCCCAACATCGCATTGAACATACACACACATTAAAAGATTACAGGATACTACATATTGAACCGAAAGGATACAGACTTAATTTACTTGAGAACTTAGAAATCAGAAAAGCCGTTAATAAAATTTTAGTTTATAAGTGATAGATTTTGTAGACATTGTTGTAAAGAACCTTTGTAACACTAATTACCTGATGATGACTGTAGAGTCGAAACGCGTCGATTTTTAAATAAAATAATTATTCGTGGAAATTACCAAGTATTTTATTTATTATGTATATATATATATATATATATATATATATATATATATATATATATTTATATATATATATATATATATATATATATATATATATATATTTATATATATATATATATATATATATAAATATATATATATATATATATATATATATATATATATATATATATATATACATAATAAATAAAATACTTGGTAATTTCCACGAATAATTATTTTATTTAAAAATCGACGCGTTTCGACCCTACAGTCATCATCAGGTAATTAGTGTTACAAAGGTTCTTTACAACAATGTCTACAAAATCTATCACTTATAAACTAAAATTTTATTAACGGCTTTTCTGATTTCTAAGTTCTCAAGTAAATTAAGTCTGTATCCTTTCGGTTCAATATGTAGTATCCTGTAATCTTTTAATGTGTGTGTATGTTCAATGCGATGTTGGGAAAAGCCTGTTGTCTTTGTGTTAGTTTCTATAGATTTAATATGTTCTTTGAACCTAGTTTTAAAATTTCTGCCTCTTTGACCTATATATTTCACGTAGCATTTGTTTCTAGTATAAAAAATTTATTAATAAAATATTTTAAGTACTTTTTTTAATTTAAATAGTATATTATTAAAATACAGATAATTCAAGGAATAATATTGTTACGAATTTTATTTTGAGACATAGTTTAAATGAATGTTTCGATAGCTATGTTGAGCTAGGCACGTACGAACATATGGTTTATGTTTTAAAGTGTCAAGCGAGTAAACACATGAGAGATGTTTATGACCCTAACTTAGGTATACGAAACGAATGCATCACGCAGTGCCCCTTTGTGGATGCTGGTAAAAAATTATATTAGTTTGTGTTGAGTGCCGAAGTGATAAGCAGTGTTAATAATATTACTGTGTTGCCGTGAATTGTGAGTGATTGTGGCCGAAATAATTGGATTAATAGCAGACGTGATAAATGTGAGTAAATCATTGTTATTCTGTGCGTGTTTCCTTAACATTCCCGAAATTATGAATAAGTTGTCGATTGTACATTGCTGTCGATGTCAGCTTATCCTTTCTGAAATCACAGGTCGTTTGGGATTGTACATTGCTGTCGATGCATTCAGTCTGTGTATTTCTCCGTTAGGACCTAACTCCTGGTACACGGGTCGTTTGGGATTGTACATTGCTGTCGATGCATTCAGTCTGTGTACTTTTCCGTCAATTCCTAGTAGACAGCCAGATTGTTTATCTGGTTTGGGCCTGATGTAGGTCAGATCGACTGGGTGTCGATCAATGTAGTTGTAGACAGTCGGATTGTTATCCGGCTTGGGCCTGGGCAGGTCAGGCCGACCGTTGTGTCGGCCAATGTAGCTGTAGACAGTCGGATTGCTATCCGGCTTGGGCCTGGGCAGGTCAGGTCGACCGGAGTGTCGGCCAATGTAGTTGTAGATAGTCGGATTGTTATCCGGCTTGGGCCTGGGCAGGTCAGATCGATCAATGTAGAAAAGTGTTTTTGGGCCTGAGCAGGCATATGTGATTTTTGGGCCTGAGCAGGCATTTGTGTTTTTGGTCTATTGACCAGTTATTCGATTGAATCGAATTGTATATATTCCTAAATCCCTATGTTGCCCGTTGGTATGTGGAATTCTGTGTGAGATTCCAAGTGAGCTGTTTTGTGGCAACACAGAGTAACATGGTGTATTTTTGTATTCAGGTGAACGGGACGACGTGTAGACCCGGAGACGTGTGCCACGATTAGGGAGCCCACTCGCCAAGATCTTTGCCCCTAATTGAATTAATATTGCAAATATATGTAATAGTGTAGATCCGGCAATAAACGCTGTTAAATTCAATCGCTTTGCTTTATATTAATTTATATTACAAAAAAAAAATCTTCGGTTTAACAATATTATTTCACTTGTAATTATTGTCTTTTTGAAATAAAACTGTTTTTTTCTAATTTTGTTTTACTGTCCATTACTTTTGTGACCCACTGTATATGGCATTGCAGTCTTTACATTGAATTTCATAAACTCTAGATAATTCGTTTTTTTAGATTTTAGGTTTGGTATTTGTTAATAAACTTCTTAATGTTGTTTTATTTGTGGAAATGGTTTTTATGTTATGTTTTATGATAATTGATGTTCCTGTTTGGGTAATTTTAGGGATATAATTTAAATAAACCCAGTTATTATTTGTATTAATAACTGTTTCTACAGATATTATTAG
This sequence comes from Nebria salina, assembly GCA_944039245.1. Classification (NCBI taxonomy): domain Eukaryota; kingdom Metazoa; phylum Arthropoda; class Insecta; order Coleoptera; family Carabidae; genus Nebria; species Nebria salina. The sequence continues at coordinate 235,881 of OX063277.1, forward strand.
AAATACATAGAAATTTTAAAACAATTTTGTAGACATTGTTGTGAAGAACCTATGCAACACTGATTACCTGATGATGACTGTAGAGTCGAAACGCGTCGATTGTTAAATAAAATAATTATTGGTGGAAATTACCAAGTGTTTTATTTATTATTATTATTATATATATATATATATATATATTTTTTTTTCCTTGTTATATAAAATCCAATTTTTTTTATAACTAATATTATTTTTACTTTCAGCTGTACAAGCGGTAATGACCATAGACGTCGATCCGCATATTAAATAAAATTTAAAAAAATATTTTCCAACATTATGGTCATTTAAGATTAAATCTTGAAATCATGAAACATTTTCTTGATTTTAATAAAAGTAAAGATTTTAACTCGGTAAAATCTATTTTAAAAAATATTGATTTTATTTAACAAAGGTTTACAAAGGTATATTATAATGTTTGTGCCTATCATCTACAATTCTGTTTATTAATCTGTCGTCTGGCTCTTTAATAACTTAATTGTGAGACATCAGCATTTACTTATCAAACACTGATGCATTGTAGAATGAATATTATAAACATTGTAGTAGCAAATACAGCCTTGAGAAAGTCGAACGCTTGATTCTAATACTGTAGCAATGTGTTAGAAAGAGTTTTTGATATTTTCGTAAACAAAATTTTATATTTTTAATATTTACCTATATATATATATATATATATATATATATATATATATATATATGTTACGAATTTTATTTTGAGACATAGTTTAAATGAATGTTTCGATAGCTATGTTGAACTAGGCACGTACGAACATATGGTTTATGTTTTAAAGTGTCAAGCGAGTAAACACATGAGAGATGTTTATGACCCTAACTTAGGTATACGAAACGAATGCATCACGCAGTGCCCCTTTGTGGATGCTGGTAAAAAATTATATTAGTTTGTGTTGAGTGCCGAAGTGATAAGCAGTGTTAATAATATTACTGTGTTGCCGTGAATTGTGAGTGATTGTGGCCGAAATAATTGGATTAATAGCAGACGTGATAAATGTGAGTAAATCATTGTTATTCTGTGCGTGTTTCCTTAACATTCCCGAAATTATGAATAAGTTGTCGATTGTACATTGCTGTCGATGTCAGCTTATCCTTTCTGAAATCACAGGTCGTTTGGGATTGTACATTGCTGTCGATGCATTCAGTCTGTGTATTTCTCCGTTAGGACCTAACTCCTGGTACACGGGTCGTTTGGGATTGTACATTGCTGTCGATGCATTCAGTCTGTGTACTTTTCCGTCAATTCCTAGTAGACATCCAGATTGTTTATCTGGTTTGGGCCTGATGTAGGTCAGATCAACTGGGTGTCGATCAATGTAGTTGTAGACAGTCGGATTGTTATCCGGCTTGGGCCTGGGCAGGTCAGGCCGACCGTTGTGTCGGCCAATGTAGCTGTAGACAGTCGGATTGTTATCCGGCTTGGGCCTGGGCAGGTCAGGTCGACCGGAGTGTCGGCCAATGTAGTTGTAGATAGTCGGATTGTTATCCGGCTTGGGCCTGGGCAGGTCAGATCGATCAATGTAGAAAAGTGTTTTTGGGCCTGAGCAGGCATATGTGATTTTTGGGCCTGAGCAGGCATTTGTGTTTTTGGTCTATTGACCAGTTATTCGATTGAATCGAATTGTATATATTCCTAAATCCCTATGTTGCCCGTTGGTATGTGGAATTCTGTGTGAGATTCCAAGTGAGCTGTTTTGTGGCAACACAGAGTAACATGGTGTATTTTTGTATTCAGGTGAACGGGACGACGTGTAGACCCGGAGACGTGTGCCACGATTAGGGAGCCCACTCGCCAAGATCTTTGCCCCTAATTGAATTAATATTGCAAATATATGTAATGGTGTAGATCCGGCAATAAACGCTGTTAAATTCAATCGCTTTGCTTTATATTAATTTATATTACAAAAAAAAAATCTTCGGTTTAACATATCAGAAGTGGGATCTGGTCCTTCGTGCTAGTATCTGATTTATCGAGAACATGTTGAAGTTCTCAAGTTTCAAACGTTTGAAAATGAAAATGTTAAAATAATGTTTGGTAATTTAACTTGACAGAATTATTAGAATTTTAGTATACAAAATAGGAACGTTGAGTGGGTGGACACGTCTCTGATGAAGGGTTTCGTAATGTTATGGTGTTAGGTACGTTTGGTTTCCTTAATTTATGTGTGTACTTAAGATTTGAAGAGCAGGGTGTGAACGAAATTGAACAGTGTATCCAAGTGTGAGATGAAAATGTTAAACTTTACTTCTTCAGTCTTTGCCTCATCGTCAAAGCATTCAGTTCGTGTTTAACGATAAAAATTTATAAGAATATATTCGTGTTTTGTGTGATTTGTGAAGTGAAAATATTCTCATCGCTAAAATTAACGGAAATGTTTCCTAAGAGAAGTTTGGTTCGTGCTTCGTCGGGTTCTGATAGCGACGATGTACCACTATCGCGTCGCGCACGGCGTGACGCTGCAATAATTGTTCCTGACCGGGAGACGAATGATTCCCATCGAGAGGAGTCATTACCTTCTACGTCAAGTACGGAGCTAATGCAAGTGGTGTCTTTAATGAAAGAGCTAACGCAGAACGTGTCGATGTTGGAATCTCGACAAATAGTTCCATCAGTGCCTACGCAAATGTCCGCGCAAGTGTATGGTGGTCATTTTGGGGGTGATTCGGTGCCCTACTTTGATCCTGAAGATCGTTCTCGTAGTGTGGAAACTTGGCTTCAAAAAATAGATGAACTCCGAAGCATTTATTGTTGGAACGATACTGCCACTATACATCATTGCACGTCAAAGTTAAAGGGTTTGGCAGCTATATGGTATGAAGACCTACCAACTTTGAAATATTCCTGGGATGAATGGAAGGTTTTAATCATCGAGGCCTTCCCAACTCGTGTTGATTATTCGCAACGACTCCATGATATGATGAAAAGGGAGAAACTACCTAATGAAACCATGATTCAGTATTTCTATCATAAGAAACGGTTACTTTCTAGGTGCAATATAAAAGGCACGGATGCAGTATCATGCATTATAAGAGGATTGAAGGATTATGCAATGCAAGCAGCAGCAAGAGTGGGTGCATTTAATTCTCCAAGTGAATTACTAACTTTTGTTACGTCATTTCACGCTGACGAAAAGAAAAATATGTCTTCAGTATCTTACGACAAGTCTAAGTATGCCACTACATCGAGAGACTCATTTAATAAATCAGAAACGATTTGTTACAACTGCGGAGGAAAAGGGCATACATCGATAAGATGTTTTAAACCTCGTCGTCTGCGCGATGCTCAACCAAGTGCTCTACCTAAGGTTCAGCAACCCAGCCAATCCATCATCACCTGTTACAATTGTGGAGAACAGGGCCACATCTCAACCAGGTGCGGGAAACCACGTCAGGCACAACAAGTGAAGAAAGTACTACACATTAGTCCTCAGGATAATGAAAAATACTTCATGGATGCTACAATAAATGGTGAGCCAACAAAAGTATATATTGATATGGGTAGTGGCTGTAATACTATAAAATTAGGTGAATTTAAAAGACTGAACCTATCGCGTAATGAAACTGATAATTTTAAACTATTAAAAGGCTTTGGTTCCGGTGTTGTGAAGAGTTTAGGTGAAACAACAGCTAATTTAAATGTTGATGATGTGACTGCGAGTACAACGTTTTATATAGTCCCAGATACTATTCAGAGTATTCCCGTGATAGTCGGACAACCATTTACAGAACAACCTAACATAATGGTTATAAAAGATAATGCGACCCTCAGAATTATGAATAAAAATAATGTAGCGCCACTGGAATTGCCAGCACGTAAAGTTACGGTTTGGGCTAGAGAAGCTACAGTGATACCCTCAAATTATGTTGGCCACGTCGAGATACGTTCATCGGATGATTTTACTGGTGACATTTATATAGAAAACAGTATGCGCACAAATAAAAATGGTAACGACCATTGTGTTTCCAGATGCGTGACCTCGCTGGATAAAAATCAAAAAGGTGTGATTCCAATTGCAAATTTGTCAGATTTTGATTTGATTATTGATACGAAGCGTCCACTTGCACGGGGAATGTCATGCGTTTCGGAAAATGACGAAAATACTTTAAACATCTTCAAAATTAATTTAACTTCATTGCCATCATTGCCAGAAAGTGATATTCAGATCGGTAATTTGAATGTGGAGGAAAAACAAGCGCTAATTAAATTATTAGATGAGTATCGCGATTGTTTCGCACAAAATTTGACCGAAGTTGGTCGTGCCAAGTCGACCGAAATGGATATCAATTTAGATAATAACCAGCCCATCACGTACCGTCCATATCGATTATCAATCTCCGAGCGAGAAAAAGTAAATGGTATGGTTCAGGAATTGATGGAAAATGATATTGTTAGACCATCAAATTCCCCATATTCTGCACCAATTTTGTTGGTGAAGAAGCGTAATGGCGAGTCTAGACTCTGTGTTGATTACCGAAAACTAAACAATATAACTGTTAAGGATAGGTATCCCTTACCCCGAATAGATGACCAACTAGATAGGCTCCGTAACCATTGCTATTTCACTAGTTTGGATTTAATGTCAGGATATTACCAAATTCCCATGTCTGAATCCGCGAAACAGAAAACCGCGTTTGTAACACCAGACGGACAATATGAGTTTAATCGCATGCCTTTTGGGCTGACAAACGCTCCGAGCGTATTTCAGAGAATGATGGATAATGTACTAGGCACTCTGAAAAATTCAATAGCGTTGGCGTACATTGATGATATTTTACTACCAGCAAAAACGGTATCTGAAGGAATGACGAATTTAGAGACCATATTAAAAGTTCTACGAGCAGAAGGGTTAACACTTAAGCTCAGTAAATGTTTCTTCTTTCAAGAGTCTGTAAGTTATTTAGGATTTGAAATTAACTCAGAAGGAATACGACCGGGTGGTCACAAAATTCGAGCAGTATCGGAATTTCCAGTGCCACAGAATGTGCATCAAGTACGACAATTTGTTGGACTGACTAGTTATTTTCGCCAATTTGTGGATAAATTCGCATTGTTGTCACAACCATTGACGATGTTAACAAAGAAGACAGAAGAATGGAAATGGACAGATAGGCAACAAAATGCTTTCGAAAAATTGAAATTCAATTTAATAAACCGACCCCTCCTTGTTATTTATGACGCAACAGCTGAAACTGAAGTGCATACGGATGCAAGTAAATTGGGTGTGGCCGGCATATTACTGCAAAAACAAACCGATGGTAAACTACATCCCGTGGCATACTACAGTAGAAGAACGATAGCTTGCGAAGAAAAGTACCATTCGTTTGAATTAGAAACACTAGCAGTGGTAGAGAGCTTGCGAAAATTTCGAGTGTATCTAATCGGAATTAAATTTAAAGTTGTCACTGATTGTAATTCACTTAAAACTGCCTGCACGAAACGAGACTTAATTCCTAGAATTGCACGGTGGTTTCTGGATTTACAAGAATATACCTTTAAAATGGAATATCGCGCAGGTGCACGTATGGCACACGTTGACGCTCTAAGTCGAAATCCGGCAACTGGAGAAGAACCACCCGAAGATGTCAATATTCTACATATTGAAGCGGAAGATTGGGTGCTGGCCGGACAGCTCACGGACAATAAATTACAACAAATACATAAAGTGTTGTCTAAACCACCGCAAAACGACACCGATAGGCGTGTTTACAAAGATTATGCTCTTAGAGAAGGACGAGTGTATCGGATAACTGCGAAGGGAATACTATGGGTAGTACCAAAGGGCATGAGGTCTCAAGTGGTTAGGACCGCCCACGATGAAATGGGTCATTTTGCTACGGAAAAGACATTGAAGAAATTAACCGAGTGTTACTGGTTCCCAAGAATGCGGAAATTCATAGAAAAATATATAGCTTGTTGCATACCCTGTATTTACATGAAGAAACCAGCCGGTAAGAAACCAGGACAATTGCATCCAATCGAGAAAATATCGGTGCCCTTTCACACGGTACATATAGATCACCTGGGACCATTTCCAAAGACGACGCGAAAAAATATTTATTTGATTGTTCTTGTTGAATCATTCACAAAATTTTTAATGATGAGTGCGGTGAAATCTACTAAAACCAAACATGTGTTGAACTTTTTAAAAACTGTTATTGTTACTTACGGTATTCCTACGCGGTTGATTAGCGATCGAGGTACAGCATTTACTTCGAAATCTTTTGATTCGTTTTGTCAACAGCGCGGGATTAAGCATATATTAAATGCGGTAGCGACACCGAGAGCAAATGGTCAAGTGGAAAGATATAATAGAACAATCCTTTCAGCTTTGAAAACTTCGAGTGATAGTGCTAATTGGGATAATAAAGTGGGTGATGTTCAATTTGCGATAAACAATACGTACAATAGTTCTACCCGTAAGACGCCTAGTGAACTTTTGTATGGATATAAACCACGAGCGTCAGCTGATGGTGTGATTTCAACAGAAACAAATCAACCTGCCACGACCACAAGTAATGTTGCCGAAGAACGTGAAAAGATTGCAACCCAGATACATGCTGATCAGCTGAGAATGAAAGAGCGGTATGATAAAACACGGATGACACCACGAAATTATGCAGTCAATGATCTAGTGGTTATCGAAAAACAGGAAATGCATGATGGTTCCAGTCGGAAACTTTTGCCTGCATACGCTGGACCCATGCAAATTGTGAAAGTGTTACATAACGATCGATATGTGGTGACTGACTTACCGGGATCTAAACGTAATGTCAAGACTAAATACAGAAACGTGATTGCTGTGGATCGAATGAAACCATGGGTGCCACCAGGTGGACTTTCTGATTACTCCGACATATCTAGTACGAGTGAGATAAGTGATGGAGAGTTACCGCTGTCTGATAGTGATAGCGATTCCTCCTTTTAAATTAAACTCTGAGTGTAATTAGCATCCTCGAGGACGAGGATAAGGTCAGGATTGGCCGACTGTTACGAATTTTATTTTGAGACATAGTTTAAATGAATGTTTCGATAGCTATGTTGAACTAGGCACGTACGAACATATGGTTTATGTTTTAAAGTGTCAAGCGAGTAAACACATGAGAGATGTTTATGACCCTAACTTAGGTATACGAAACGAATGCATCACGCAGTGCCCCTTTGTGGATGCTGGTAAAAAATTATATTAGTTTGTGTTGAGTGCCGAAGTGATAAGCAGTGTTAATAATATTACTGTGTTGCCGTGAATTGTGAGTGATTGTGGCCGAAATAATTGGATTAATAGCAGACGTGATAAATGTGAGTAAATCATTGTTATTCTGTGCGTGTTTCCTTAACATTCCCGAAATTATGAATAAGTTGTCGATTGTACATTGCTGTCGATGTCAGCTTATCCTTTCTGAAATCACAGGTCGTTTGGGATTGTACATTGCTGTCGATGCATTCAGTCTGTGTATTTCTCCGTTAGGACCTAACTCCTGGTACACGGGTCGTTTGGGATTGTACATTGCTGTCGATGCATTCAGTCTGTGTACTTTTCCGTCAATTCCTAGTAGACAGCCAGATTGTTTATCTGGTTTGGGCCTGATGTAGGTCAGATCGACTGGGTGTCGATCAATGTAGTTGTAGACAGTCGGATTGTTATCCGGCTTGGGCCTGGGCAGGTCAGGCCGACCGTTGTGTCGGCCAATGTAGCTGTAGACAGTCGGATTGTTATCCGGCTTGGGCCTGGGCAGGTCAGGTCGACCGGAGTGTCGGCCAATGTAGTTGTAGATAGTCGGATTGTTATCCGGCTTGGGCCTGGGCAGGTCAGATCGATCAATGTAGAAAAGTGTTTTTGGGCCTGAGCAGGCATATGTGATTTTTGGGCCTGAGCAGGCATTTGTGTTTTTGGTCTATTGACCAGTTATTCGATTGAATCGAATTGTATATATTCCTAAATCCCTATGTTGCCCGTTGGTATGTGGAATTCTGTGTGAGATTCCAAGTGAGCTGTTTTGTGGCAACACAGAGTAACATGGTGTATTTTTGTATTCAGGTGAACGGGACGACGTGTAGACCCGGAGACGTGTGCCACGATTAGGGAGCCCACTCGCCAAGATCTTTGCCCCTAATTGAATTAATATTGCAAATATATGTAATGGTGTAGATCCGGCAATAAACGCTGTTAAATTCAATCGCTTTGCTTTATATTAATTTATATTACAAAAAAAAAATCTTCGGTTTAACATATATGGTAACGTATTGGGTTTTCGGATCTAATTAATAAATATCAATACAAGTTTTATATTAAATCGGGCTCTTTATTATATCTACGGTCTCGGAAGGTTTATAACTACGCTTTACCACTACAGCATCATATACGAGACTGCCCAAAAAGGTTTGTCGCCTGATCTTAAAATTGACCACATCTGTTTACTCTTGGTCCACATTGGTCCTTATCTTGAAATATTAAACGACCATAAATCTCTTATACGTGTAACTATAACTAATCACAAAAACCTTAGACTAAACATAATATAGATTAACTTTTGTATATACATATGCATGGATATTTCAACATAACGTTTCAATATTTTTACCTTCATTTTAACCTCGGATACAATGGAAAATATAGTATACAAAGAAAAATAATATAACGGAACATGCAGCTTAATACTAAGACGGGGAAATACGACAATACAATTTATACGCAATTAAAAAAATTATAAAAAATGATAAATAGACATTTATAAAAATATGTTACAAATTAGAATACTTGATGTATTTTACATATTATAAAGCGCAAACATGCAAAAAAGTTTAATGGAAAATTTTGTGATGGTTTAATTTCAGCTTCTCTTTGTCAACAATTCACGTTTTCAAATTTGACTTGCTTTACTTTACGTGTATTGCTGTCCGGCAAGAACCACGAGGAGGTGGAAGCTGATTTGTTTTATAATCAAAAAATCTTTCAAGCCAACTAAATTTGAAACATGTTTTTAAATAAATAATTTAACTCTTGCCGGGATGGGAAAGGAAACATCGGATACTTTTGGATAAAGGCATTATAGAGATATAGTCGGATAATTTAACCTGCCGAAGTAGAGGTAATATAAACATTATCGAATGAGTTGTCACTAAATCAAATAGGTTTACTCATCAATGTGGCACCCAAATGTTTAATGACAACTACCTAACTATTACCACAATAATAACATAATATATATTAATTAAAAAAGATAAATTTACTGAGTTTAAAGGCATTTAAAATAATATAATGTGTTCAACCGCAATATTTAAGTAAATATTACCATATTTTATATTTGATTTTTAATTCATTTTGATTTGAATTTTATTTGTTGGATATAATACTCAATTTCCTTTTTGCGGTACTTTTATTATTTCTTGCTTCTTCTGAAATTCATTTACATTCTTTATAAATTTTGGTGTTAATTAATAAATTAATAAGATATAATTTATGGTCATAGCATGTATCGGCTTCGTCAAGCCAGCCCTGATACATAATGTTTATATTAAAAATAATTTTGTTTATTAACCTCCGTTTAAAAAAATTCAAATGTTTAATTTTTTCAAATTCTTTGGAGAAAATTTGTAAACTTAAAAATGCTATATTAATTAATGATTTTGAAGGTTTTTGAAGTCTGCCTAAAGGATTTTTAGAGCTGAACGTTTTTTCAATTCTTAATAATTCATTTTTATCTGTAATACTTTCGTTTTTACGAATTAATTGTGCCTTACAATCGATACATTTAAATTTACCAATGCATTTAAAAGCTAAATAACCAGCAAAATATAGCACGGAACATGATTCTAAATTATGTTTTTCTACTTGATGAGCAGGAAGACTTAATGGGTGCTCGGGGCAATCTGGAACTTGAATATTATTTATTATAATTTCATTGTTATTTTCGCATGTTTCTTTATTTAATTGTTCATTAGAAGTAATCAATTCTAAGTTTTCGTCTATATCATCTAAAATATTTGAAGGTTCTGGGGGTTTCATGAAATTAGTTATTGCAATAACACGTAGACTTGTTCTAAATGTTTTAACGGTTGGATTAAAATTAAAGCCGCCTCGTTGGCGTATCTTTGCAAATGTATTTTCAAGAAAGTCCTGATTCAATTTTGCTGTTGTTATAAACTGCTGGTTATTTAACTTCAGTTCCGAATTCGATAACATTAAAATTGAATTTATAGTCAATTTTAGTCCTGCAAAACAATCAGGTTGGCGTGGACAATGCGGATTTAATTTTTGAATATTATTCATCATATCATATCTCTCGTTTAAAGTTTTTATTATATTCGGAGATTTCTCTGAAATTGCACATTTATTGGGATTTTTATCAAAGAGGGTGTGACTGTTTAGTGAATCAAATAATATGTTCATTTGCAAAATAAAATCAGCCGTGTGAACACCGGTATCACTTTTAAGTTCACCTGTGCCGATGGCTGTTCTAATAGAAGCAGCTACACTATGGCTAAAGATTTGTAAAGCTAATTTACAATTCATTTTTTGAAAGTTATTTGGATTTATATGAGCTTCTGTTAATTTACAGTTCGATCTCGCTAGTTGACTACATTTATCTATATTATAAGTTTGTATTACGTCTGTGAACGATACTTTATTGCCATATAAAATAAAATTACAATTTAACCAATTATTTCGAACCCTTTTGAATAGATGTGGCACATCGTATATGACATATATTTGTTGATTATTAACAGTAAAATAAGGCCTGTCTACGTTAACATTTAAATTATCAAGAGCGCTTCTATTATTCGACCCTTGATCGCAAACAATTGCTTTAGGAGTTAAACCGGATTTTATCAAATTTTCAATACACATTACAATTAATTTTGTTAATTCAGTATTCTTAACACTGCTAGCAGATATGAAATATGCAACTGGGAGTTTCCACTTGAAATACAAACCACTAACCATAAATAGTAAGGCGCTTCAGCCATATTTAAAATTTCGACCAAGTGGTCCTAAGTCTTCAAAACCTTCAATCATATCAAATTGTTTATTATACTCCAAAAAATTTTTTAATACCATTTCATCAAAGGCAACAACGCAACATTTTTCCGTATCAGACATTGATGATGCCTTAAGTCCTATTTGTTGAAAAAGGGCTGGACTAAAACCAGTTTTAAATTTTGACTTTGCTATCCACGACTTTTTTGTTGAAATAGCCGGAAGTATTATACCAACACTTATAAAAAATGTATAGGCTGAAGGTGATTTAAAATAAAAACATAGAGAAAATTCTTTTTCCGTTTTGGACCATTGGTTTTTAGCGCGATGACACATTTGCATTTGTACCAATACCCTAGAATATTCTGATTTAAAATTAAAGTTATTGATATCGGAAAGAATATCAAATTTTGATTTTCTCTTTCTTTCTTAAATTTTTTAGCTTTACATAACAATGATCGTTTATTTTTATTTAAAAGATGAACACGTTTTAATTTTTTACGAAGTGATTGCTCTCGCGGAGTGTCAGTATCAGAAAATATTTTTTTTCGGCAAGCTAAATCTGGGGAACACAAAAGATTAGACGACCAGTGTTGTGCAGCTTCACTGATTGTTGGCTGACTTTCCGGTGTTGAAGGCAAATCAATTTCATCTGAATATAAATTACTGTATTTGAGTTTAGGAGACACTACTTTAAATTTTGATGGTGATAATGGGATTAAATTAGAATTTATCTCTAACACTTGTACCGGTACAGCATTGACACACAATTTATTTCGCAAAGAATTAACAAATGAATCGGAATTGAAATGATCCGCTCAAATCAGTTTACGTTCAAGCTTAGCAAAAGGCAAATCGATAAGTAATAAATTTCCTGAAAATAAATAATTGTCTAGCTAAATTATTTGAAACTCGTAATTATTTAGAAATTATTTAACGAAATAGTATTGCATGCCTATTAGTATAGAAAACTTATTATCACTTATTGCGACCCATAATTCACACTTTATTTTATCTTTGACTGGAAATTTAAAAAAGGATAATTTGGGATGGTCCATACGCGATTTTTTACAATTAAAATAAACACACTTCTGACCAGACATCTTATATTAATTTTAAATAAATTTGGAATTGATATAAATATAACAAAAAATATCACCCGCTAAATATACATGCAATTGTATACAAATGAAACAATCCGTAAAAATTCACGAACTATTCAATATAAGATCAGATTTCTTATCGAAATAAAACGGAAACTGTCGAAAATGTATGGTTTTAGCTTCAGGGGTATAGCGGTTGCCATCTCTAGTCCGGCAATGGTATTAACAGCAGCCCCCTCGGGTGCGGCAATGGTACTACAATATTAAGCGCTGCATAGCTTATGCATTACGTTATACGTCTGTGTATATTTGTCTGTGCTCACATGCACTCACTCTCATTCACTCACAATACACGCACAAACTGTCAGGGAAGGTCAAAAGATAGATTTCCGTAAAAGGCCGCCGTTGCTTTTCATGATTACAATACTTATTAGTTCGTATAAAATAGTAAACATTACTTACATTTTGATATACTGAACACAGCCTCACGCACGAATCTTCGATCTTATTTGTATTCAATTTGAGACATTGATTCATATTCTGTTTGTTATCTGTAACGGGATCCTGGATTTTCACTAATGAACAGTTGAAACAATTAAAATATTGAATATCATTCGTATTTTAGTCCTTACCGGTATCGTGGATCCCATTCGTAGTCTTGACTTTTAATGACCTCTCGTTTATATTTGAAATATGTTTCAAATTCACATTGGGAACTGTGTCTGAAATTTGCTGCATGCTGGTACCATTGCCCATATTTGAATCCACTTCCATGCAATGCGATCTAAAATTCTCCAAGTATTCAGCTCTCTGTAATTTCCATTTCTCTTCTATTTCCTCATTTGTATAAACACGCAGTTGTTTCTTCTTATTATTATTATTAGTCGCACTAGTATGAATTAATTTTGACTTTTCTATATCTAATATATCACTATCATATATTTGTTTGTCGCCGTTTTTAAATATACTAACTGAATTTTGTTTTATTGTATTTGCACATTCGAATTCATCATCCAAATTTCCACACATTTCTATATCTAATTGTTCTTTGTTCACTTCTAATTTATTTTGGTCCGTTTTATCACTTTCTAATTTACAATTTTGACTCACGTTATCAATTTTATCTAGTGTTATTAATTTACTTGCGTTCTGTGTTTCTACTTGGTTCTGTTTTAAACTTGTATACGTAACATTATTCGGTTTTTCAATATGTTCTAATTCACCATTTTCGATCACATAGCTTATTTTATTTTCTATATGTAAGGTATCTTGATTTAGAGCTTTATATTTGGGTTTATTAAAATGCATTTCGTCGATAAATTTAACTTCAACCACTGTCGGTTCGCTATCACCTTCACTGTCATATTCACTATCAGAGTTCAAATCGCTCAATTCCGAACCACTAATGTAATTTTGTGTTTCCATATTTACCGGATCTGTTATTGTTAAACGTTTTTCGGTGTGTTCAACATTTATCGATTGTTGAGTCCGATTTTTCATTCGAAACGATTCGTCGATTTCTAAACCACCAATGCAAATGTTTAAATTGGAAAAATCTGATATAATTTGATTAATATTGTTAATCGATGACGCACAGCGAGATTTCCACGGCCATGCGTTGGAGTGATCCAGATTTATATTGCCGATATTGAAATGTGTTTGGAGGTTTTCGTTAATTATTACCTGGCGATCAATTTTTGGTAATTTTGGTCCAGACGTCATATCTATAAAGGTAGATAGTAATTAAGGAATGCGATATTATTCAATTACATATTATATATATATATATATATATATATATATATATATATATATATATATATATATATATATATATATATATATATATATATATATATATATATATATATATATATATATATATATTCTCTCTCACACTCGCGCAGAGAGAAGTACAGGTAGACAGGCAAACTAACAATTCTACGGACAATCAGACAGACAGACAGACAATCAGACAGACATTCAAAAAATAGTTAGACTCGATTCTGGGGTCGTCAGAAAATATATTTATAATTACGAGATCGAATATTTTGCATGATATACTTACTTATTACTTCGTATAAGAAAGTAAAAAATGTCGGGCAGTATTAATTTCTAAAATTGTCTATTTAATCTATTAAATTTTCTGGAGTGTTTAAATTTGTATTGTAAATAAAATACACCTGCTACGTATGAGATACTCTAGTTTACTAAACTGCAGATATATATTTTTTTACCTTCTTATACGCAGTATAAGTATTGTAATCATGAAAAATTTCGATCTTGAGATTTTAACGGAAATATACGTTTCGTCCTTTCCTGAATCGATTCCGACTATTTTTGGAATGACGCCTGTTTGTGATTATGTGTATACACCTGGTAAGAAAACCTCCATTTTTGAAAACAATATTCAAACCGGAAGTGTATGTTTACTCTAGTTCTATTTTGCGGTCTCTGCAGTTACTCAAAAATGGTTGCACTTACAGAAACATTGTTCGAATAAAAATTATAGATATTAGCATTTTAAACAATCATTATTTGAAACTTTTTCAAATAATGTACCGGAAAAAAGAAAATCACTATTGAAATTGATTCTTATTAAAATTATTTTCACATAAATCGTATCAACTGTGGCTGTCATTTGTTTAACAGAAAAACAAAAAACTTAAATATTTGGAGGTAGACATTTAATATTTATGCTAAGAAATATATTTAGTGAAGAAGGATAGTAAAATATTATAAATTAAAAAAATTACAAAAATGTGATATGATCTAACCCAAAAGCGTATAAGTTCGGAGCGTTCGGAGCTTGACACTGCAGTTGTTTTTTGATAAAGTTTAGCAAAATTAAGAAATGTTTTAGGTATTGAATTAGATTTGACAAAGTAATGCTAGGGGAAAAATGTGTATAATAACTTACCAAGTTCTTTAGACGATGTAGAAGAGTCGAGAACAGTCATATTTACAAATGTAATACATCTATATGCAGATTCGTTCGATATGCGGTGGACAGCCCACGAAGTTGTCGGCAATTTAACGCAATTCGGTTGTCTCCACAATATTTCAAATAAGTTATCCATGTTCTATAGTAATATTGAGTTTCATGATTATTTGTGTAGCACTTTCAAACTGAGTTATTTCTGGGTTATGTTGTCTATTTTGCTGTCAAACCATGGGGTCTCAGGTCAACTAAAGCCATCTCTGCCTAGTCACTTGAACTAATACAACATGAACGAAGCGCTCTGGAAAGACGTAAGCAAAGGTGCGCACATGATAAAAGCAGAGAGATTGCTCACGCCAATGACTACGAAATATTCAGAGTTGCAATAAGTATGTTTAGCGTAGGCGAACACCTGAGGTCACCACTTTATTCTTGTAATTCGTCGTCAACCAGCAGAAAGCAGGGCAACAGCATTCTGCATTATCGACAGAGATTTAAATATATTCCGCGTTTTTACTTTCTTATACCATTGAGTAAAAATAAATTATGAGAGACATAACCTTATGGACGAAAAAACGTTCACAAACTGCCCTCGAACATAGATGGCACTATGGTCTAGCGGGGCATTAGGATATAGATTTAATATAACGTTTAGCAATGTGTACAATAAGGAGTGTAGGAACTAGATTTAACGAATCATTGAGCCACGTACTATACCTATATTATATACGCAGTACGCACGCTTGATTTTAATTCTTTAACAGTTTGAATAACAAGTGTAACGTCTGTTTATTATAATTATAAAATAATGAGTACTTCATGTCATTCGTGTGCATATTTTATGTGTAGAAATTTAAAAAGAAAGAATCATCCTGATTTACATTTCTTTAAATTTCCAACAAATCCGCTACGTGCTAAATTGTGGCTAAAGTGTTGTGGAAATCAAAAATTGCTTTTTATATCACCTACTAAATTAAAAAATATAATTATCTGCGGTAAACACTTTACTGATGATTCATTTTCAAATTTTCGTCGTAACCGATTAAATAAAAGTGCAGTGCCGGTTCATTTTTCAAAAGTTTTACAACAATCCGAAGACCAGCAAATGCGTTGTTATGCTGGAGAATCTACTTTAAAAAGGTTGGTATTTAAAAAGATATAAATATATCTGATGTAATCAAATTCTCAATCACGACATCCCTATATGCACTATTTTCGTTTTTATTGTCTCAGGGCCGCGGATATCGATGACAGTTCTTCTGGTTCAGAAGTAAATATGCCATCAGTATTCAATATATCAACTTCATCACATTCTAGAACTGGTTCAGCAATTATGTTCCAAGAAACATTACTAGAAATGCCGTCACCTACTTATTCAGAAAATACACCTCAAAAATCAAAAATGAAATATAAAATTTTGAAACAAAAAAAAAAAAAGAATTGAAACGTTGTCGAGATCAAAAATATCGATTAAAAATCAAAAATTCCAAATTTTCAGAATTTTCAATCATACAAAATTTATTAAACAATAATAAAAACACAAAATGTGTGAAAACATTTGTTAATATGCAATTGTTTCACAAAAAGAAGACACCTTGGCTTAAATTAGAAAAACAACTTGCTTTATCAATTTATTATAAAAGTCCTTCTTGTTATAAATTTTTGTTATCGCTAGGTATAGTTTTACCAGCATTATCTACGATTCAACTGTGGCTAAAAATTTATAATTTGAAAACTGGTGTAGACACTGTGCTATTAAAAAAATTTACAGAAAAAGTAAAAAATATGTCTCCCGCAGAACGTGAATGTACATTGATGATGGATGAAATGGCGATTAAAAAAGGCGTACAGTTAAATCAGTATCACGATTTTATTGAAGGTTACGAAGATTTAAGTACAAACGGACGAAATAATAAATATGGATCACAAGCACTTGTTCTTATGTTACGCGGATTAATGTTTAAATGGAAAATGCCAATAGCGTATTATATTTCAGCGCAACCGGTTACTGGCAGCAAATTATATTTAGTTATTATGGAAGCTTTAGAAAAGTTAACAAATATCGGATTAAATGTCAGAGTGATTTCTTGTGACCAAGGATCTAATAACAGATCATTTTTCAATAACTTTCTAAAAGTAACTGATGAAACTTTCACAACAATAAAAAAATATATGCCATGTACGATATGCCTCATTTAATTAAGAGCTTAAGAAATAACTTGATGCGCTATAATATAGTATTTAAAAACGAATCTGGAAATATATTAACTGCATCATGGAAAGATATTGAGGAAATTTTCAAAATTGATTCCAATAGTTCCACATTTAGGTCTATGCATAAAATAAAGCACATTCATATTTACCCTAACACATTTCAAAAAATGCGAGTGAAACTTGCCACTCAAATTTTTAGTCGTACTGTATCAACAGCTATAGAATCAGCAATATCAATAAAACAAATACATTCCAAAACTGCCCAAGGAACTGCGGAATTTACTCTAATAATTAATGATTTATTCGATTGTTTCAACAGTAAAGTATTAAATGATTCTAACCCGTACCGATGTGCCATTTCAATTTATAAACCTCGGGTATTGTCAAAAATTGAATATTGTCTTAATATAGTACAATCTTTTAAAATTTTCAACAACGACGGTACTGAAAAGAAAAATATTTATTGTATGAAAGGATTATTACAAACAATTCGGGCTACCTTACTACTTTGGAAAGATATGAAAAGTGAAAATATATATATATATATATATATATATATATATATATATATATATATATATATATATATATATTTACTTAGTAATCGGTTGCAGCAAGATCCATTGGAAAATTTATTTTCTGTAATTAGAAGTAGGGGAGGATATAATTTTTCACCAACGTGCCGTGAATTTAGAATCGCTTTACAAAATAATATGCAAATCCGTCTACAATCTACTACTAATGGAAATAGCAATTGTGAAGTTGATGAAGATGAGGAAATTGAAATATTTGATAAAAATACTAATGATGGTAATACGTCTCCAATTGCAGAGAAAAATGTAGATTCAAATCATAAAACAATAGATGTAGCTGAAAATTCAGAAGAGATAGAAGATATTGTTGAAAGTTCTGAAGAAATAGCAGAACCTGGTTTTATATCAGACAACACTGCAAATACGTCACTAGAAAAATGTTCAATAGTGTATGTTAGTGGATATTTAGTGCACAAAACAATTAAAACCTTTAACTGTAAAACTTGTTCATTAGATTTATCCAAAAACAATGATCACATCACACCTAAGGAATCGTTAATTTTACTAAGAGATTTCGGAATTAATAAAGATCAAATATCCCATTTAAAACGACCGACAGACACAGTAGTAAAGGTAACAGAATTTTTGAAACTCATTTTGATGCTATTAAAACTGAGTATAGTATTAGCAAAAAAATGACAGATTTGTGTAATAAAATTATTGAAAAAAAATTGCCACATTTCTTGTTATTTGACAATCATTCATGTTTCTTGCACCGTCAATATTTGATTACATTTTTTGTAAGGCTGAATATATTTAAACTATTAAAATTTGAATCAGAATTAATACAAAGATCAAGAAACAGATCCAAAAGTGGAATTCTAAAAAAACAATACGAATTAATGTTATAAATTTAATTAATCATTCAATCTAATTAAAAATCAAATTTTGCAATCTGTATGTATTTTATTAAATTTGTTTTATTTGTTACGTAATTTAATTGATACCTAGTATTAAAAGATAAATAACAAAATTCGTATTCTACTTATTTAATTCCCAAATTATATTTCTTTATCTCTCTGTAGTCCGTGGCGGCTCGTAAGTAAGTAACATGGTAGTTTATTTTTACTGAATTATTTTGAATTTTAATGTACTACATTTTGTTTTAACTGTAATTAAAAATACATTTTTGAAAACTTAATTTGTTCAACCGCCATGCGAACCACGATAAAGTTATAATACAGCGAAGACTCGAGCGTATTATTGCGCAAGGGAAGCAGCCTTGGCGCATCGCTCTGCTGCGTCACTATAAACAACGCTAGCCCGAACGGTTGTCATGACAACGGCACGTCTAGCCAGTGCACTGCAGTGATCAACGGTGGTTCACAGACGGCCATTTTGTTGGGGGGAGGGCATCGAATTAGTTCGAGTAATATGCGCCGCCAGAATGGCTGCCGTGAGCGTGACCGTCGTTTTTCAGGGTACTAACCGTATTAACGTTTCCTACAATATTTACTGAGTGATTGTTTCGGCAAATATTGGAATTAAAATTTTTCTGTATATTTTAATGACGTTTGAATCAAGGTTTGAATAGTGTGTTACAGAGAGTATGGGGAGATGGATTTCAACGTTAAATCGGTTGTACAACGTTTGCAAAGATGGCGGGTTCCATGGAGCCTACACTGGAGGTTTAGTTGTCGCCGCAGCCACCGAGGGCGCGCGTTTTTTTTTTTTTTTAATGAAAGGATAGATTTACTTTTATTTTCGTGGTACAGTAGACCACGAAATGCAAAAGTACCTCCTAAATAAAAACCATTATTTAAATAATACAAATATTTATTACTAATTCAGGTTTAAATTTTACTTTATATAACATTCACATATTTATATGTTAAGATAACAATTATATTTTATATTATTAAATATTAATAATATTCGTTTTTGGCTCTTCAGTCGAATATGAATTACATTCGATCAAATAGTTTTTATAATGGAACAAGTAAATGCTCATATTTATAAAAGAAAACTAATTTTAATAAGTACATTTTTAATGAAGCTACAATTGACTTTCATCCATTCATCGCAATCTTTATACCATTGTTTAACATTTAAATAAGTTTTTCTTCAATAATATGGTTTTGATGTTAGTACATTCTTCTCATACGCACCCATGTACGACAAAAAAATTACTTTCTGTTTTTCCTCCGCAACGTCTTACGATGCCTTTCTGTCGCATGTCGTTGAATAGGATCGCGCCAGGATAAGCGCAAGGTCTAATCCACCTGCACTCAAAATGTTTTGAACATACACGATATGTTCTATAAACATCATGTGCAGGAGGAATAACGTACAGTCGCAGATTGTTGATTTTTTCCAACCAAATTTGGAAAAGTGCTCTGTCCTTCGGAAAACAGGCGAACCGTTTTCTGTAATCAAAGCATTCGGGAGCACAACAGAATCGGTTATTTAAATGCATACTACGAACAAACTATTATAGAATTCATGTCAAATGTTTACTATTTATTTGTGATTTAATACTTACATGCCACAAAAAAAGAGATTGCTCAAAAACAAACACTTGTTAGAGTTAAATTAATATAAAATACAAAAGAACTTCCCGATAAATAACAGAGAACAAATCAATAAAGAACAATAACAAAATTGCATGTATGACGTATTGCACAATAAAAATGTTACATTATTTACAAAATGGATTCCAATAAACGTACTTATAAATAAATAATTTATTTTTCCAAAAAATGCAGTATAAAATCATCCTAAATTTTTATTTGATTAGTAAATTATCAAGTAAATATTTAAAATTTATATTCATTTTATTCGTTCAATTTTTTATAATTTTTATTATCGCGACGATCGTGACATCTAGAACAGCGGCGAATATGCAATTTTCTAACCTAACAAAACTCTGTCCAATGGTGGCTATGTTTCTTATTACTCCCCCTACTCACTGGTGTGTTACATTGTAACAAAATCCGTAAGTCTTGCGTTTTACTTGTATTTTATGTATTTTACTTGATTTAAAATATATTAGATTATGTCGTCTAACATGAGTTGCGCTGTGCCAAGTTGTAAATCGACGGAATACAGTTTTTTGCGGTTTCCGAAAAATTTTAGCACGATGTTTAAAAAATGGATTGGGCTGGTAAACAATCCCAAATTATTTAATATGCCAAAAATGCAAATTTATAATTCATATCGGGTCTGCCTCAAACATTTTAGTCCTGAGTGGATATATGTAAATGGTAGAGGCAGAAATACCGTATTACATGGTGCTTATCCAACTTTGTACTTTGATGAGCGGCACGCTGTGCAAGAAGGTAGGAAAACCATTTTAATTTGATAAATGCTTTTATTAATAAATTAATTTATTTAGATGTCCCCATGCCCGATGTAACAAGTGCATCTGCTTTTACATCTTCGTTGAGGGAGCACGATTATTGTTCTTCCGTGCGAAATGGGAGATTTTCGAGAAGAGCATATACAAATCTTAAGTTTTGTAATTTTATATTCAACGTTCACCTACACGCACACGTCATTACAAAAATAATCGGAATCGATTCAGGGAAGGTCAGCAGGTATATTTCTGTTAAAATATCGAGATTTAAATCTTTCATGATTACAATACTTATACTGCGTATAAGAAAGTAAAAATTAATTTTGTTATAGCAAAATAGAGGCAATTTTGATTGTATGGCACTGCTTAAAACCTTGCCTTCAAGTAACTGTTATTGATTCCATACATTATGTAAATGAATTAAACATTTTCTAGACCAATATTATGTTTGTGAATAATTTAGTTTAATTAACAGCTCAGTCTAAGCTTGAACATATTTATTTTAAAGACCTTATGGAAATATATTGATTTTATTTCCTAATATTGTTTTTTTATTCTATGATTAACATTGTTCATTAGATTGCAGTAGATTTATAGGGCGAAATTGAGCAAGACGATTTTTTTCCACAGCGTTCCAATATATTTCAGGGTAAAAATAATTTTACCGACCGGCAATAAATTACCGGTCGAATCAGTAAAATTATTTATACCTTGAAGTATATCGCACTGCAGTGGTACAATGTAGCCAAGTGCGCTAGTAGTTTTTTCTGCTTCAATTGTATTTATTTTATGCGCGGGTTCGCGCTATTCGTTCGCAATGTTTCCCTCGTATGATCCAGTGTGTGTATTATTAGAAACACCTTTTTCAAGGTTAATATTTTATAAGGAATAAATATTTTTGGTATTTTATATGTAATATTTTTATTTTTAAAACTCTGCTTCACCCAACTTTGGAGCCACGAGCCGCCATAGTGCCTCTGATATCGCGACACAATTAATTCCCCCGCTTACCCTACTACTTCCGTCAACATTAACTATGTATTTTTGCATGTGTGCGTGCCTAGTTCATTTGAACGCGAACATTTATATGGGGATTAGGTCTCTTACTATATTTTTACTCAATGCTTATACGAAGTAATCATGAAAATTTTCGAACTCGAGATTTTAAAGGAAATCTACGTTTTTAACCTCCCTGAATCGATTCCGACTATTTTTGGAATGACGTCTGTGTGTGTATGTATGTGTGTTTGTGTGTGAGTGAGAGCGAGAGTGTGTGTGTTCTATACAGCCTAAACGGTTGAAGCTAAAATTATGAAACTTTAAACTTAAGATTGGCATATGCCGGCGATGTGCACCTCCTATTCTTGAAAAAAATATTCAAACCGGAAGTGCCTGTTTACTCTAGTCATTTTTTGCAGTTCCTGCAATTACTCAAAAATGGTTACAGTTACAGAAAAATTTTATGAACAAAAATTAAAGGTATTCATATTTATATATATATATATATATATATATATATATATATATATATATATATATATATATAGTGTTATAAAGTAACTAACAAATAATGTAATGTATTTAATTTATGTTTTGTTGTATTTAAGATCAATTTTTTTTCATAGCTACTGAAAAACATTTATAAAAATAAAATTTATTTAACTTTCAATCGCATTTTTCTCAATATTTTACTTATGTAAGGGTATAAAAAGAATATATGATTGAATTCAGAAAAAAAAACTCTATCGAATGGGCCAAAAACATATATAGCATCTCATTTGAAAAAATATAACTGTGTTGTAGCTTGAGAACCACTGGTTTAAAAAAATATTTTCTTTCATAGTTGGCTGTCCCGCTTGGTCCTGTATATGATTTTATTGTATCTTTAATAACATAGAAGTAATTCGAGGTAGCTCGTTTCGCTGTTACACCCTGTATATATTTGCATGTATTAGGATTTGGATTGTAATTTGGATTTATATTTTCTTGATTCAGATTATAATTGACATGGTTTGGTTGGTTTATATAGCCTTGATTTTGATTATCAAAACCAGGAAAATTATTTATTTATATAGAAGGTGACAAAGTAAAGGCCGCGGAGATGAGGTCTTTTGCGGTGTGCACGATAACCCAGTCCAGAATGTCTGAAACAAAAAAAATCTAATGGGGTTTTTTTAAGAACAAAATAACCTAGACCGTAAAGCAATAAAAAGTTAAATATAAAAAAAAAACTAGAAAATCGTGTGAGTTTAAGAAAAGTCCTATTTTTTTTAACACAAAATTGGACCTTTGGGATTGAATAATGATTGAACAAATTGGAACATCGCCTTAAACCTGCACTCCCAAAATAATTACCCCCTTCACTTGAATTATTGTTTGAATCTAACTGTTTAGGAATTTTATGTGTTATAATAATAATACGTTGTCCATTCTCATCTGCAACGAATGTTCTTGGTGAGCGTGATAATCGTTTGTTTGAATTTCTATTACTATTATTTCTATTCTTGCAAAAATAGACATAATACTGCAGAAATTTACTTACGTATCTGGTTTGTCTAATAGATGTAAAGCACTTTCAGTACTTGCCTCACACCAAGTCACCACACATAGGGCAGCACATAAAAGTGTTATCTATGTCACATCATTATTAATGATGAAATATTGAAAATGTATAGTTTTGTAAATGTTAAAGCAGCAAATTCCACCTACCTTTACTGATCTCATCGCAGTTAATGATACTTAGCCAAATGAATATCTTTATATACAAGAACCATGCAAACCTTGACTTTTAAATAGATTCTTTACTTATTCAACGAGCAAGCTCAATTTTGTTATCTAATGGAATGTTAACATCTAAAATATATGGTGTTGTTATAGAAATAAATAAAATATGTGACGTTTGACAATTAAATTTATTAGGTTATTCTAGCTAAAAACAAAAGAGTTTTTATAAATAATAAATAGAAAACATCTGCAGTGTCATGCACCGAACTTTCTTATACGCATATGGGTTAAACCACATCGTAGTTACCTTATTTTTCTAATTTATAATATTTTTTCTAACCTTTAGATCGCTTTTACGGTAAATATATTTCTTAGAAACAATATCAAATGTCAAACTTCAAATTATTTAATTCTATTTTGTTAAACAATTGACAGGCGCAGATGATACGATTTATGTAAAATTATATATAATAAACAGAAATTTATTTTGAAACCGGTACCCTCTTTGGAAAAAATATCGTATAAAAGTTGTGCTTAATATAAATACCTTTAATTTTTGTTCATACAATTTTTCTGTAACTGTTCCCATTTTTGAGTAATTGCAGAAACTGCAAAAAATGACAGGAGTAAACAGGCACTTCCGGTTTGAATATTTTTTCAAAAACAGGAGGTGCACACCCCAGGCATATGCAAATCTTAAGTTTAAAGTTTCATAATTTTAGCTTCAACCGTTGAGGCTGTAGAGAACATACACACATACACACAAACACACACACACAAACGCGCGCGCAGACAGACGTCATTTCAAAAATAGTCGGAATCGATTCAGGGAAGATCAAAACGTATATTTCCGTTAAAATCTCGAGATCGAAATTTTTCATGATTACAATACTTATACTGCGTATAAGAAAGTAAAAATAACCCCGGATCTATTTCCTCAAATTATGATGATTGTTTGGCCTATCAACTAGCTATGGATGATTGTAATTATTAGCATTTATTTATCATAATTCAATATAAAATATTATATAATAAAAGAGAAATTGTATTTCAAGCAGACACCGAATCTATAAAAGCAATAGGATGATGTCACGTATGTGACCTTAGCAGTTACACTGCAAATAACAAAAATTAATATATTGTTTGAATAAATTAATAGTTCCTGGAGATAATTTATTGGGATGTTGACTCAAACTTAAAAAACTGATTTCAAAATTCTTAAATGTATATATAGGCAAAAAAAAACAGGTTTTGATTTGAATTGTAAGAAACGCGCGACTTAGTGAACTTGCACGCCTAACTATATGCGTGTAGCGATGATTCTTCTTATACTCACCTGGTGGTTGTTTTTTAGGTGAAATCTTCTAATACACACTTTAATGTCCAGAGTGGTGTTAGCTCGTGAGAGATTAAATAGGTTCAACAATAAATAGCAATTTAATTTAAACTATATAAAAATATAACAAATATGACAATAACAATGACTTTACAAAATACTGGTTTAAGCTTACGTTACTTACAGACAAGATAATACTCGCTAATCGCAATCTGAAGTGAGACCCTGATGTCAAGCGACATTCAATTTCCACTTCATAAGGGATCTGCTGCGTGGAAAGCTCACTAGATATATCATTTTCCGTTGCGACACTACCAAACAAAGATTTGCCCAACGGAAAATAATCAAAAATAGACGCCGTTGTGCAATGAATCAACAACGACAAACAAACGACGCTTAAACAATTACGACCAACAATATCTGGATACATTGTTAAATAAATAAATAAATAATATACACAACCACAACAAACGATTACACAACGAGTTTGCAAACCTGTTCAAACATGTCTTTTGAAAACGCGTTTTAACGGACTCGAAGTCTTCTTTTTCCTATCAAATAAAACATGTGCGACATTTTTAAAATATTCAAATAAAAATTCCCACGAAAACATAACCTCAAAATACCACTGGTGCCAATTTAAAAATACAAAACCCTCTAGATGTTTATTTCGAAACCAAAATATTAATTAATAAATGATTATTTACAATTAATAGACTACTTATTTATAAATTATAATTTTCTATGTTGTACATATGCTTAGAAGGTTTTATAGATGTGAGAACGAAGTGTGATATGTATAGAGACCTGTAATACCGACACTAAGTGACCTAAATTCCAAATGGCCGATATTGTAAACAAATCCCGACCTAGCAACATTGCGGAAGGAACAATTTTATGCAACTGTTGCTAGAAATGACGTAGCTAGTTGCATTTGCTAATCGCGAATTACCTAGCTCAGCAATACTGAACTAGGTCGGTACACAACTAGCTCGATTTGTTACAGAATATATAAAAGATATTTTATTAAATAGTAGAAAATGTGATTTAATGTTCCTTAAGGGGGTAGTACAATCTGGCGGCATTTTCGCGAATTTTTTTTAAGGGTACATAACGATTAATTGTAAAAATATAATGCATGGTTGTAATTATTGGAGTGTCTTCTTTAAGGGAAAATTTTTTTTATTAAAATCCAGTCACTCCTGTGGCTGCTACACTAGGTTCTGCCGGAGACCGCCATGTTTATGTTGTCGCGGGGCGAGAGGGATTCGTGTCGCACCATTAGAGCTAGAGCAAAAAAATTTTGGTTTTGTTATTCCCTGATAGATTTTGCGTTGAAGTAAGTAGCTTTTTTTGTTTTGGTTGAGAAATAAAAATTTTGCGACGTTTTGAAAAAACAGTCCGTTTTTGATCCTAAAAATGGAGATAAAAGCTTGCACCAAAAATCCATTTTTGATTCTTTCGAAAAACTGTTACGTACTTCACTAGAAAAAAAAGTTCCGAATTGAGAAATCTAAACGCCGTTTAAATCGGATGAGACGTTTTAGAGATACAGCTCACGCCAATTGTAAAAACATCGTTTCGAGATAATCGCGTTTAGAGTTTTGAGTTTTTAACGATATTGTCAACATACCTTCAGTCAACCATCTCGGGTCCATAAAGCATCTCTTCCACGTTTGCTTCCAGATCCTGGGCTTCCTTCCTGGCTGCCATGGTTCTTCTGCGGACCTCTTTTGCGCCTTCCGACAGCCGCGCCCCAGCACAGAAGTTGTGGCAAATTGTCCCGATTTCCAACTGCAACACCTTCATTATTTGCATTATCCCATTCAGGCCGTTATTAAAATTGCAGGCTGCCATAGTAGCTGCAATCTCGACTATTTGCTTGCCGCTATGAATTGTTTTTGGCGAAATTGCCCAAATGCAGGCGTTGTAACTTTCATTCGCGTTTTGTGTATACCCTCCCAGGCAACGTTCCAGTAAGTCATTGCGACTCAACTCTTTATACACAGGAAGTATAGCGGTGAAAACTAAACTAAAAAGACCGGCCGCTTCGCCGGTAACGGGCAGAATCTCCGAGCGCTCGCCTGAGCGTGCTTGGAGCGTCTCGACACGGGTCCTCTAATCGGCCAGTCACTCTGGAACGACGTCACTTGCGGAGTTGCGGTCTACCCTAAAGTAGACATTCCAAAGTATTTTTTAAGCCAAAGAAACCAAAATCGATTTTTTGAAATTTCCAGAGTGGACTGCCCCCTTAATTGATTGAATTAAGGGGGAATACTGCTTTGGACGCCCAAAAACAAGGCCTATATTGGAAGAGGTATATCTGAGGAACTAAAAGTTACAAAGACTTGGGGACTTAAAAGATGCAAATATCAGAATTATTACTTTTGAGAACATTTATTTTTATAAAAAAAGTTTCGCTGTGCGCGCGTCAGGTGGCGCCAAATTAGCCACTGCGCGCCATGAAAACAATTTTTGCGTGCACGAGAACGCGAAAATGGTAACTCGTGGAACCAAATCGATAAGGATTTATAATCTACATTGAATTGAGCACCGTAATATCGTATCCGAATTTTGAACTTCGCATTTTGAAAAGAATGACGGCTATTTGAACTTTGGTGTACGAATTTGCCGCAAAAATCGAGCATAAAAGTGATTCCCAAGCAAAATTAAGAAGCAAATTCAAAAATGCCGTACGATATTACGGTGCGTTTTTAAATTGCGCGTAAATGACACAAAAAATGACGGCAATCCGTCGAAAATTGTGGGAGATACCGTGCACGCAAATTTGAAAAATACTTTTTCGAGATAATCGCGTTTAAAGTTTTGACAAGTCAAAACTCATGCATATTGTGCATTTACCTTCAATCTGCGATTCTAGGAAATCGGCATTTCACTTTAAATAAATGTCCGGTTTGGGTTCTAACATACAAAATTATATTCTACACATTCCAAAGTACCTTTTAAGTATCTTTTAAGCGATTTTTTGAAACGGCCAAAGCAGTACCCCCTTAAATTAATATATTTTGTAATTAAATTATTTTTAGAGCACTAGGAAGTTATTTCCTTAGTAGTTATAATTATATATGTATATAGGGTAAGTAGTAATGGCACGACGCTAGTAATAGAACAGGTATCAAAAACTTGATTGTATACGTTTAAAATTGTGCAAATGCGTAGGTATAACAAAGATTTAAATATTTATATATAGTTTTAAACAAGAAAAAACGTTTTTCACGTCCTTTTTAAGTTTATTAATTAAAAAAAAAACGAATACTGTTTAGCGATATTAAAATTATACTTTTCCCAGCCATTTTTAGTTAGTTTACGGTTACTATGGCTTAAGCTATTACAATCATATTTACTAGAAAAACGTATTTTTTTTATATTTACCTAGTTGAATAAACTAAATGAATATTTTATCGAAACATTTCAAATGTTTAATATTGACTTTTTATTACTTCTACAAACACGTGTTCTAGTATTGAACTAAAATTTTGAAGAGCGCGCTAATAATAGAACACTTTATGCATACAGCGTTCTTCTATAGGCAAAAAAAGTAAGCACGTGACAAAAGACGCGGGGATCGAATTCGTTCGCATTCAACGCTGAGAGACATGTTAACCTTATGGCCAGAATCGGAGGCTCATTTATTTTGAGACATTACACTTGCATTTGTCGAAGAATCAATGAAAAAAATGAATGTGTTAGGGGCAATAGAATAACCTTTATGTTATAGTGTTTATGCAATTGCGAACATCTTTAATAAAGCTATATTTTCAAATTGAAAATGCATTTTATGTTAAATGCGCCTCTGCACATGCGCGACCATGCTCAATATGCTGCGTTTGTTTGGATTTTTACATTTTCTACAACGAAGTCAAACAAACGCAGCATATTGCGCATGGTCGCGCATGTGCAGAGGCGCATTTAACATAAAATGCATTTTCAATTTGAAAATATAGCTTTATTAAAGATGTTCGCAATTTCATAAACACTATAGCATAAAGGTTATTCTATTGCCCCTAACACATTCATTTTTTTCATTGATTCATCGACAAATGCAAGTGTAATGTCTCAAAATAAATGAGCCGCCGATTCTGGCCATAAGGTTAACATGTCTCTCAGCGTTGAATGCGAACGAATTCGATCCCCGCGTCTTTTGTCACGTGCTTATTTTTTTGCCTATTGAGCTGCTATAAATAGAACAGTAAGTTGACAGTAAGCAAGTGAGGTTAGAATATAATTGTTTTTACATATTTTTACTTTCTTATACGCAGTATAAGTAAGTATTCGTGATCGAAATTAACAACTCGCTCTCTGGCGGTGAAACTAATGTACTACAAAAATTGGTCATTACGCCGGGCATTAATTTACCAATCAGCTGTTTGTACCATTAATGGCCAGCTGTCATTTTTTCATAAATATCGAAGGAACAAAATATCTATCAAATCTTACGAAGTAATTTCTTCGGATATCTCACAAATAAATTTTAAAAAACAGTTACAATCAAAATACACTTTTAAAGAACACAAAATAAAAGATTCTGACTACAAGTGTGATTCGTTTTGGCAAAGAACATTTATAATCAGTTCACTTTAAAAGATATTTCACTTTGCTGGCTTTCGCGTGTCCAATCACAGCCTCTATCTCAACTGTCAAATACGATGGTCATTACGCCAGGCATTTTTATTAACGCTACTAGCACCGCCAACGATAATTTCGATCACGAATTGTAATCATGAAAAATTTCGAACTCCAGATTCTAACGGAAATATACGTTTTCACTTTCCCTGAATCGATTCAGACGATTTTTGGAATGACGTCTGCCTAAACGGTTGAAGCTAAAATAATGAAACTTTAAACTTAAGATTTGCATATGCCTGGGGTGTGCAACTCCTATTTTTGAAAAAAAAATTCGTAGCGGAAGTGCCCGTTTATTCTAGTCATTTTTTGCAGTTTCTGCAATTACTCAAAAATGGTTACAGTTACAAAAATATTGTCAACACAAAAATTAAAGGTATTTATATTAAGCACAACTTTTGTTCAATTTTTTTTTCCAAAAAGGGTACTGGTTTCAAAATAAATTTCTGCATATTATATTTATTTTTACACAAATCGTATCATCAGCGCCTGTCAATTGTTTAACAAAATAGCCTTTCATAATTTGAAGTTTGACATTTAATATTTATTCAAAGAAATATATTTAGTATAAAAGCAATCTAAAGGTTAGAACAAATATTATAAATTAGATAAATAATGAAACTGCGATGTGGTTTAACCCATATGCGTATAAGAAAGTTCGGCGCATGACACTGCAGATATATTTTTTTAAATTTATAGAACGCATAAATTTTAAAAATTTTCAATTATTATATAGATATATTAACTATTTTTTTTTTAATCCTCAAAAAAGGAGAGATTTTTCTTAACTGTTCTATTACTGGTCGATTTACCCTACGTATATTTTAAAAATACAATTAATATTTATAAAAATATGGCAGTCTTGATTTTTACTTTTATTATAAACCTAAATAAATGTTTGTTATAACATTAATTTATTAACAACAACACGTACTCTATATCGTTTGGAGTCGCTCTGTTGTTTTACATTCCTAAATAAATTATATGACAGTATTTGTTCTTTTGTGTGTTGCGCATTTTTAGACCTACATACATTTTGTTTCTCTGTTAATACTCGGCTTTTACCGTGCGAATACTTATTGCGCTCACTGTATATTTTCATAGTTACAAGTTATTGATAAGGATAAACGGAAAACAAATAAACATATATATTAATTATGTGTGTGTGTGTGTGTGTGTGTGTGTTATGAAATATTGAACTTAAGATTTTTATGTGCCTAACAAGAAAACCTCCTATTTTTGGAAACAATATTCCGACCGGAAGTGCATGTTTACTCAAGTCAATTTTTGCAGTTTCTGTAATTACTCAAAAATAGTTAGAGTTACAGAATAGTTGTTTCAATAAAAACTATAGATTTCAGCATTTTGTACAACTTTTATTTGAAACTTATTATTTCAAGCGGTACCGGAAACAAGAAAATGGCTATTGAAATTTCTTCATATTATATTTATTTTTACATAAATCGTATCATCTGCGCCTGTCTGTTTATCAAAAAAAACAAATAATTTGAAGTTTGACATTTTATATTTATTCTGAGAAATATATTTAGTGTGAAGTGTTCCAAAGAACAAATTATAAGAAAGTAAAAAACATCTGCAGTGTCATGCACCGAACTTTCTTATACGCATATGGGTTAAGCCACTTCGTAGTTTCATTATTTTTCTAATTTATAATATTTGTTCTAACCTTTAGATCACTTTTACACTAATTATATTTCTTAGAATATATATTAAATGTCAAACTTCAAATTATTTACGTCTATTTTGTGAAACAATTGACAGGCGCAGATGATACGATTTATGTAAAAATATACATAAAAGGCAGAAATTTATTTTGAAACTAGTACACTTTTTGGAAAAAAAATTCAAACAAAAGTTGTGCTAAATGTAAATACCTTTAATTTTTGTTCATAACATTTTTCTGTAACTCTAACCATTTTTGAGAAATTGCAGAAACTACCAAAAATGACTAGAGTAAACAGGCACTTCCGGTTTGAATATTTTTTTCAAAAATAAGAGGTGCACACCCCAGGCATATGCAAATCTTAAGTTTAAAATTTCATAATTTTAGCTTCAACCGTTTAGGCTGTAGAGAACATACATACACACACACACACACACACACACACACAAACACACGCAGACGGACGTCATTCCAAAAATAGTTGGAATCGATTCAGGGAAGGTCAAAACGTATATTTCCGTTGAAATCTCGAGATCGAAATTTTGCATGATTACAATACTTATACTAAAGTAAAAATAATGAAAATAGGATGTGATTTAACCCAAAAGCGTATAAGAAAGTTAGGTGCATGACACTGCAGATATTTTCCTATGAAATAAATTAGAAACAACAAAATTAATTAATAAATACACATAATGTGTACTAATTTCTAGGTACCTATTCTACGTGAGAAATAATTATAATAAGATGAAAGTAAAAATAGTATTTTATACTTAATTTATAATTAAATTCATTTAAAAAACTACAGATATGTATAACTTCTTTATTCGTCGTTACACCAGTAAAATATGTTTATTGTCTTCATTTAAAAAACGGCAGATATGCATAAATGTGTAGCGTAAACTTCCTAATTCGTCGTAACACCAATGAAATATTTTTATTCAACGTCAAATTCAATATTGCAATTAATTTAAAAATAAATAAATGAGTGAGCGGTTAGAATTAAAGGTCGTTTATGTGGTAAGAAATAAATATTAAAATACAATTATTTAAACGCAAATATACCTTATTGTTAATATTTGGAAATACTAACGACCTTATTTGAGCCTCCCCGAAGTGGTTTCTACATTTTTTGCAATGGATGCCTTCAAAAAAGTATTTTTTTCGTTTTTAGATAAAAGTGATTTGTGTTTGTTTTGTCATTGCGACATTATGTGCTATATCTAATGGATTTGCTTTAAGAGATTTAGATTCTCCAAATGGACAGTAAGTGTAATTTGTTTGAAACATATAATTGAATATTCAATATTATTAAAAATTGTAATAAAATATTTATTAAATATTCTTCAAATTAAACACCTACAATTTTCCTAACCGGAAATGAAAACGCGGTTGATTTCTAAATGCTGCAGAAATAATGATGGTTTCTTAATTTAGAGGTGTAATTCACCATCGGAGAACTCGCTCGCCTGTGGTGTACGTTGCTGATGAAAAAGACCAACGCGTTGTTATAATTACATTAAAAAAGCCCCATTTTAATAGTTTTAATAACAACCAAAACCAAAATCAAAACAGCAATAATGTTCAACCTTATAATAGTTTTAATAACAACCAAAACCAAAATCTAAACAGCAATAATTTTCAACCTTTTAATAACAACCAAAATCAAAACAGCAATAATGTTCAACCTTTTAATAGTTTTAATAACAACCAAAACCAAAATCTAAACAACAATCATTTTCAACCATCTCAGCTACCAGGAGCTGAAACCCTTATAGAACTCCTAAGGAAGCTAGGTATACCAGGACTACCGGTACCTATCCTCAAGCAATTTCAAGTGGAGGTTTAAGTGGAGCTGGTGATTTTGGTAATGGAAAGGGTCCAGCTGGCACTAATGAATTTGGTGATGACGTATATGGAACCATTGTTGGTGGTGGATTTCATGGTAAAAAACCAACTGGGCAGATAGTACCGAATAAACAAATAGACATGCCCCATACTTAATTATTAAATTGTATTTATTTAAAATTCAAATAAATTTTATATTTTTACCGTTACAAAAAATTACTTAATTTTCTAGTTGAGTTCAATTAACTAACCATTGCGCTTACAGTAACGGTATAAATAAGATTAATATATTCTGTGACGCACTTACAAGGAAACATCCCGATGTGTGTCTCACCAATTTTAATGATACAGTAGTATGTTGTAGTATGTGAGAAAATAATCGATACGGAAAATTTTTTTCGGCCCCTTTTAACTTCTAAGGGGTGAAAACCACCTCCATAAATTTAAACAAAATCAGGAAAACACGAATAATTCTAAAAATAAGCTTTTCCAAAATAAACTTTAAATACAAAAGTTGCTAGGTTTGGAGAGGGTTATATAACTTTGACCTTCATTTGACCTTGAAATTCATTTTCAAGGTCAAATGAAGGTCAACATTGATTTTTTTCACACCTTAGAAGTTTAAACGGGCCGGAAAAAAAATTACGCATCGATTATTTTCTCACATACTACAACATACTACAGTTTCATTAAAATTGGTGAGACACACCTCGGGATGTTTCCTTGTTAGTACGAATAAACAATTGCGTCAAATATGATTTTATTCAATGTTGTTATTCTTGCAAAAAAGACCGTAAATTTTTGTTCATCTGTGAAGAAATTTATATAAATGTGAAGGTCTTAGAAGTCTTCTACATCACAATTTTTATTTATTTCTATACAATAAAAATATAGCTATACAACACCATGTATTGTAGATGATAAGGCTATCCTAAACATTTCATTAGTTAACAAATTACTATTCCCTGAGCTTGTACTTTGTATAGGTCGAATGTTTTCGGTCAATTTCATACAAAAATGAATATATAATATATATTCCGAATGCACTATTCCCAGTGCGCGATTTTTATTAAATAATAAATTATTTGAACGGATTTCAATAGTTCAAACATTTATTTATATTTTATAAGAGCGTTTATTCATTCTTAAAATAGAAAGAGGGTGTCTTCGGTGATATCGCTTCCAGTCATAAGCGGATAAACAGACAAAGAACACATGATTCTTATGTACGAACGTATGTCTTCATTTAAAAAGCGGCAGATATGAGTAAATGTGTAGCGTAAACTTCCTAATTCGTCGTAACACCAATAAAATATTTTTATTTAAAGTAAAATTCAATATTTCAATCAATTTAATATTTAATAATTGAGTCGATGGTTAGAATTTAAGATCGTTCATGTGGTAAGAAATAAATTTTAAAATACAATAAATAAAAAAATGTAATGGAAACGTCAACCACCTAGCCGAGTTAAAGTTCTTAATGGCTGATCATAACCCTAGAGTAATGTGCATCCAAGAGTCATTTAAGACCTCTTCTACCTTTCAACATGCGGGGATACAATATCTTTCGTAAAGATGTCGACCCTGTTGCCCGTGCTCATGGTGGCGTTGCAATTGTCCTTGAGTCTTCCGTCCCTTTTAAAGACTGCAATCAGAACAAGCATGCCAAATATTCTCACCCCGCAAAATAACAATTTGCAATGTCTACTTTCCAGATGGCAACTGGAATTTAAACGACCTCGAGGATTTGGTACGCCAACTTCCGACTCCCTACATCCTTCTCGGAGACTTTAATTCTCATAACATATTCTGGGGTTCTGTAAGCACAGATACCCGTAGTCGAATTGTCGAAGGGTTCTTGGACAACAATGATGTCACTTTTCTCTATACTGGCTCAGCCACGCACATGAAAATGAGATCAAGAAGTTTTTCGGCAATCGACTTGTCTTTCTCTAGCTCTTCTAGCTGCCCATTTTCAGTAGCAGGTAGTTGACGATGCCCATTACAGCGACCAGTTTCCAATTCTTCTGACGTTTCTTTCAAATTCTGATGCTCAAACATCAACAAGAAGATGGTTATTCGATATGGCGGATTGGCAAGCATTTAGTAACAACCTAAAGCTTCCTGACGCATCACCAGATTTATATGTTGAGCTAAAAAA
This sequence comes from Nebria salina, assembly GCA_944039245.1. NCBI lineage: Eukaryota > Metazoa > Arthropoda > Insecta > Coleoptera > Carabidae > Nebria > Nebria salina. The sequence continues at coordinate 271,451 of OX063277.1, forward strand.
TCTTAATGATAGTATTTTGCTTTCTGCTTCGTATTCAATACCGAAGTCAACAGGCCGATTTAAGCAGAAGTCTGTTCCGTGGTGGAACGAGCATGTCGCTTCCGATATCCGTTCGAAAAAGCGCGCTTTAAAAGTGTACCGGAGAAATCCGACACTTTCGACCCAAATTGCTTTCAAAAAGGCACATGCCAAAGCCAGACGTTCAATTCTTCAGCCTAAGACTGAATCTTCGAGAAATCGATAGATTACGGGAGGTAGAGAGAGATGTCGTATTTATGTGGATATCCGGACATGTTGGGATACCCGGCAATCACAGCGCCGACCGGGCTGCTCTTGGAGCAGCCAACGGCAACTACGTTGTCCGTCATCCCTTGTGCGATGATGATGTGTTGATATCTGTGGCTGTGCATTGCCTTAAGCTATGGCAGGAGGAGTGGAACCTATCTACTAGTAAGTTGCGACGTGTAAAGGTGTCAGTGGAGCGGTGGATAGCATCGCTCCGCCTAACAAGGTGCGAGCAAGCGGTCATCTCTCGTCTGAGAATAGGACATACTTGTCTCACACACTTGTATCTGCTACTAGGAGAACAACCACCGTTCTGCTCCACTTGTAACACTAGGCTCACTCTCGAACATATTTTCGAGCAGTGTCCTAGTTACAATTTACATCGTCGCAATGCTGGTATTGTGGGTCCCTTGCGGGCTGATTTGAATAACAACCCCACATGCATTGGTAAAGTTCTATCTTTTCTTCGAGCTGCTGACCTGTCCAATCAAATCTGAAACCGTTTTCTCAATCTATTTATTTCAGAAGATAGCTAAGACTTTCATTATTTATGTTATAGCATATTTTATAGTTTCTTAAAAGGGCTTTGTTCTTATATATTTTCCAACATATTCCAACTGCTATATTTGATTCACATATATGTAAATAATTCTATACAATACAATAATTTTTTATAGTTCTCCGAATAAACTCTGCTCTTGACAGGGTCCTGCACAATCGAACCGTGCAATGTCTCTTTTACAAATTTCGTTGTTCTCTGGGTGGCACACTCCAATTGTGCAATGCTTGTTGTATTATTATTTATATATTTATACAGAAATTACTTTTGTTTTTGTTCTTCATAGTTTCCGCTCATTGCAACTGTGCTCCGTTTGGTGTGTGTCTCCGTGTGTGTGTGTGTGTTTGTGTGGGTGTGTCTGCGTGTGCGTGTATGTGAGCGCTCTACAGCCCAAACGGCTAAAGGGAAAATTATGAAATTTTAAACTTAGGATTTGTATGTGCCTGGCAAGAAAACCTTCTATTTTTGCAAACAATATTCCGACCGGAATTGCATGTTTACTCAGTCATTTTTTGCAGTTTCTGCAATTACTCAAAAATAGTTGCAGTTACAGAAAAATTGTTCCAATAAAAATTATAGATATCAGTATTTTTTACAACTTTTATTAGAAACTTTTTTTCCCAAACGGTACCGTAAGCAAGAAAATTTTTTCATATTATATTTATTTTTACATAAATCGTATAATCTGCGCCTGTCAATTGTTCAAAAAAACAAAACCGACTTAAATAAGTTGAAGTTTGACATTTTATATTTATTCTAAGAAATATATTTAGAGTGAAAGTGTTCCATAGGTTAGAACAAATTATAAATTAGAAAAATAATGAAAATAGGATGTGATTTAAGCCAAAAGCGTATAAGAAGGTTCGGTGCATGACACTGCAGATGTTTTTAATTCAAATTGACATTATTTTAAGATTTGTTAATTATAATTAATGTTATTTCATTTTTTATGAAACATGGAATAATAATAAACAATTAATATTTTTAAATTTGATAAATAAAAAAAGTGACTCATGAACAAAATTAAGAAAAGTTTCAAAGACGAAGAAAAAGATTGCGGCCGGTGCTGCACTTTCAGTGACTGGAGGGGACAACTGTGCTCGGAAACCTGGTTTCGATGTGGCGGCACTAGCGTAGGGTTTCCAAAAAGTCACCTCACTGGCTACCATAGGCGTGAACAATCTCTCTGTAAATAGAGACAAGTATACAAGCGCGGTAAATTTTGAATACGTTATATAAATTAATTACTTTTATTTTCAATCTACCTAATTTTTCTGTAAGTACTTCTGTTTTTGTGTTATAGCAGAAAATGCAAAAAATGACTAAAGTGAACATGCACTTTTTTCGGATTATTCCCTTTAAAAATAAGAGATTTTCCTGTCACGAATATACAAATCTTAAGTTTAAAGTTTCGAAATTTTACACACAGACAGACGTCATTTCAAAAATAGTCTCGAATCAGGGAATGTCAAAAATATATTTCCGTTAAATTCTCGCGATCGAAAATGATTACAATACTTACTTATACTGCGTATAAGAAAGTGAAAAGCGTGTGAGTTTATTTCTTATTTTAAATGAAACGAGAAAAGAAAATTTTGTTGTTTGCACGCTTTTATTAAGGGGGTAGTACACTCTGGCATGTTGTATCTGTAATGGAACGGAGTTCGGTTTTAAAGGTAGCTACCAAACTATTCCCGATTCCTTATTTTTGATAAAAAAAATAATATAAATAAATGCCGATGTTGTTGGGTTCTTTGTGGGATAACCAATAATTCTAATACAGATAGAACCGAATTATATTGATAGAAAACTATTATTTATATTAATAAAATTTAAATGATACAAAAAGGTAATAAAAGTATAATTGCTTACCTTCTTTCACACAAAAATAAAAACACAGCACTTGGAGCGAACGGGCTTTTCACACCGCGAGTTTTATTTTTAATTAAATTATTAAATTTCCAAAAAAAATATGAAATGAATTTAAATTAACAAAATTTTACACAAAACCTTTCTGGCTCTTTTAACCAACCAAATAAAAACTACTTTTATTAAACAACAATAAAATTATACGTTAGACCAAAAATTGAACTTGACTGCTAATCGAGTGCCACCCGTCTGACCATTGGTTTTTTGAGCGCCTCTTCGCTAAACCTTCGCGTAACAATTGTTTTTGTAAAGATAAGAGCCCGAGCCAATTACATTCTCGCTCAGGTGAACCCTGGTTCATTACAATCCTCCCTCCTTACAAAAAAAATTGATTTTTCTCACAAGCAATTTTTAAAGAAACTCTAGGTGTATGTCCCCCGTCCCTTACATAAATCTTGACAATATTTATTTATCTTAAACTAATTCTAACAATAATACAAATACATATTTGAGAGAGAGAGTTTTACGTTTAGAATTTTTTTTTTCAAGAATAATCAACTGAAATAGTTATGAATACACAAGAATATTGTACATTATTATTTTGTCGAATTGTTTTTTTTTTTTTTCACTTGTCACATATTATTTTCGTTCTTCTTTTATTTTCTTTAGCCACTGGTGTGAAATTTTCGATTCTTTTGAATTGTCTTCCTGGATGTTTATTTTCTGTGCCCATTTTTGATTGTGATTAGATACAGTGAATGTGCATTTTTCGTTCATCTCTCTCCCATGTGGTATTGATATATATATATTTGGTACATAAAAATTAAAGAAAAGATAATGATTAATATACTAGTAAAAATAAAGAATAAAAATATTATATAAAATGTATACAGATAATTATGGTAATGATCGGTGATGTATATTGAATGGAATACTTCTGTACCTCTTTCTATGTATTTAGCCATGATGGGTCAGTCGAAGTTTCGGGTCGGGGAAGCGAAGGATAAGTGAGAGTGGGAAGATGGTGTTGTTCTGCTGCATTCTCCACGATCTCTGATTCGTCTTTCGTTTGGGCCCATAGTTGTCGCTGACGGTATATGCAAAACATTGTTACACTGTCCCACAGAGCCCCAATTAATTTTAAGCTCCAACCGAATAAATCGTAAAGCAAAAATCCATGTATGACAGTATCGATAACGAACTTTATACCCTTTCCGATTACGTATATGCCTATAATACTTGAAGTAATATTTCCAATAGTTGTGATCCATGAGATAGCGGAATACCAGACTTGAGTCATCCATTTTTTTAATGTGTTTTCGTTCACAAAACTATCGAAATTGGTTCCTTGTAAATCGGTTTCTAAGCCCATCATTCCTCGTATAACTATGCCCTCAACTGCTTGTCTTTCAGAAGGTAGTATTAAATGTCGCTGAAATTTTTCCATGTCTTGCGGTGAATAAAGTCCTCCCATGAATAAGTTTGATGGACTCTTGTAATTCCATTTTTGGTTGTTTGTTGGTTCTATGATCTGTGGTTCAGGAACCTCGTGTAATTCCTGGGATACCTTATACCATTTCATGTTTAACTTATATTGTGAATATAAGAAAGGATTACATCCTATTTCCGATCCATATTTTAGCAACACGTGATTTCGTGGAGTCATGTACATAGATTTATTGTCATAGCTTACTGGTAGTTCATGATAACAATTTGTTGTTTTCCTAACTGTAACTTCTACTGGTGAGCATTGTATAATATGAACGACTTCTCCGTAGTTGACTGCTGTGTACCCAGGAGTTTGCATTTTGGCATAAGCAAATTCGGCTGGTGCTGTTATTGCCAGAGTCTGCAGATTCCTTAATATTTGTTGTTCTAAAGCGCACCTTTGTGCTACTACGTCTTCATATAAAGTGGTGATTTGACTGCTTAAATGTCTTTCTACAAAGACTACTTTTGCACTTGTATAAGCAATTGGGTCGATATTAAAGACATCTATTCCTTTTTTCTGGAAATAGAACCTGCCATTCTCTGATGGTTTTATTATAAAGAATTTTGGGTGATCTGTTTCATATGAGCTTTGGCCACATATCATGGTAGGTTTCGAAATTGGCATTGCAAAAACCGAATCACCATGATTTACAGAGTACATTACGATGTCGTAGTTTTCCCTTGAGACATTTGTTGGAACTAGCTTATTGGCTACTCCCTCGTATAATACTGTATATTTTTTTTCTGAGCATTCGTTCATGTTAACATGGTCCCAGTACGAATATCCGTAATATGAGTCAATACAAAATTTTTCTTTGTAAGGGCAGGTTAGTCCTCCTGGTAATATAATTTTGTTCTCGTTTACGTTGGTTGGAGCATACCGATATTGTAGCGTTATTTCTATGGCTGCTTGTACGACGACATTTTGCCATTGTCCTTTGTGATCTTCATAAGTGGCTCCTATACAACTTCCTGTATTACTGATTGAACCAGCCATGATGACATTTGCATGTGTTGTTCCGTTAATTACAAGATTGTCAATATTACTTCCGTAGAATGACATCAACAATCGCGTCCTATGCATTTCTAAACACATTGTGCGGCTTGAAGGATAGATATACGATGATAAGCCGTTAGCTACAGTTGATGCATGAGAATGTAGTCCGCAATATGTTACTAAGCGAGTGATGTGGATTTTGCACTGATGAACTGGCAGAGATTCTACGTCATTTATTTGTAGGAGTTGTATTATTTCCTCCGATGATGACACTTGTTTTGCGGGAGTCTTGCACTTTCCAATTTCGATAAGGCTAAATGTAGATATATTCATTTGTTGGGCCTGGCAATCGTAGGCGATTATGGCCTCGGTACATCTCCAATATAAATAGATGAATAAAATCCTGATGAATGTTCCCATTTTTTTTTTTTTTCTGTAAAAGCTATAGTTATGGTTGGTTTAAGTTTTCATTTATCATATTTTAGTATTAATGTTATAAACAGGTTACCAAGTTGCTTTATTACAATAATTTATTCTTATTTATTATTATTTTTATTATATTTCGTTTTTATTATATCCTTTTGGGTAGAACCCATGGTTGTTCCTCCACTGGCCCCCTACTTCGAGTATGATGGTGATCTCTAGAATTATCATGAGATTCCAGTTCAGGTTGAAGAGTATTTTCAATTTCCTCTAAATTTGGTTCTTTATTTCTCCCATTATCCTTCACGTTATCTGTCTCCAAGTTTAAATTTTCGACCTCTTCTTCGTCGTCTGCTTCTTCATTTTCATCTATATATTCGCTAAATTCATTAGTTAGATCTTTTATTTCTTGATGTTTCTCAATATGAATCGCTTTCTCAATAGGTTCCATATAATTTCCAATATTATTGAAACTTTGATCTTGATTGTCTGCTTTTTCAATATTTATTTCTTCCTCATCTGATGTTTCTAGAGTGGTATCGGTATCGTAACATTTTTTTAAGCGATTAACATGTACTATATGCTCTTTTCTTCCTTTTACCTCAACTATTCGATATGTAACTGGACCTATACATTCCGTTATTCTGTACGGACCTTTCCAAGCTTTAGCTAATTTTTTTGAGACTCCTATTTTTTTCGCTGGATCGTTTAAGTATACTTTGCTTCCTAATTTATATTCAATTGGTTTGCTTTTCTTATTGTAATGATATTCTCTTTTATCAGCCGAAATCTTTAATTTTTCTTGAACTAATTTGAATGTTGAATTTAGTCTCTCCATCAGTTCTGAAGCGTAATTTTCACTATAGTCGTACTTTATTGTGGTTGGCTTAAGGATATCATCATAAGGAAGTTGCATATCACGACCATGCATTAGATAAAAAGGTGTTTCTCCAGTAGATGAGTGTACTGACGCTCGGTATGCCATTAGAACATATGGCAACCATATATCCCAATCTCTTTGTGAGTTAGAAACATAATGGGACAATATGTCTTTAAATACCCTATGAGTCCTTTCTATCATTCCATTGCTCATGGGGTGATAAGGTGTTGTTTGAATTTTTGTTACTCCTAGTAGCTTACAGATGTTTTTCATTAGATTTGAAGTAAAATTTACTCCTTGATCCGTGAGCAATTTTTCTGGTACCCCGTGTCTGCTAAAAATATGCGTCACCAAAGCCTTAGCAACGGTGTCTGCGGTTTGGTCTGGTAGTGGAATTGCTTCTGGATATTTGGTGAAGTAGTCTTGGAACGTAAGAATATATTTGTTTCCACTGTCAGATGTTACCAATGGGCCTACAATATCCATAGCGGTAAATTCGAATGGACGTCTGATTTCCTCAAATCTTTGTAGTGGAGCTGGACGATTATGAGTGGGTGATTTTCGAGTATTACAAGAATGACATTTTCTGATGTATTCCTTAATATCTGTTCTCATAGTAGGCCAATACATTTTACTTTTTATCAGATTGAATGTTTTAAAATTGCCTTGATGTCCTGCATATGGAAGGTCATGATAATCATGGATGACTTTTTTAATCATTGGCTTTGGAATGTATAACTGATCATAACGCTCCACTTTTTCTTTTGCTTTAAATAATAAACCATCTTCATCCAAGTAAAATGAAATGAAATCCGCTTCTTTTATTATTTTTTTACATATTCTCTTTACATCTTCATCTCTATTTTGTTCTTCTTTAATATGATCCCGATCCCAAGTAGGTAAATAGGGTACATCAATGTTGATAATATTTACAGGAATTCTGCTTAAAGCGTCGGCGTTGTTGTGCTTCTTTCCCGGCCGGTAAATAACTTCAAAATCGTATTCGGATAAGAGTAATGCCCATCTAGCTAATCTAGATGTCGGATCCTTTAACGTTAGTAACCATTTCAAAGATTTATGGTCCGTAATCGCTGAAAATCTTCTTCCATATAAATAGCATCTGAAATGTTTGATGCCCCATACAATGGCAAGACATTCGCGTTCTGTTGGAGAATAGTTTTTTTCAGCCGTGTTTAATTGTCTGCTGGCATACGCTATTGGTCTTTCATGATCTCCATCTTTTTGACTGAGAATTGCCCCAATTGCAACCCCGGATGCATCAGTGGACAAGATAAAGGGTTCGGAAAAATTTGGATATTTTAAAATTGGAGGATGACATAATTTATTTTTTAAATGATTGAAAGAATTTTGTGTTTCGTTGGTCCAGTCAAATTTGGTATTCTTCTTTGTCAGTGCGGTTAATGGTATAGCTTCATGGGAGAATTCTGGTACGAATTTTCGATAAAATCCTACTAATCCCAAAAATGCCCGAATTTCCTTTACTGTTTTAGGTCTAGGATAATTTTTTACAATTTCAATTTTTCCTGGATCTGGTTTCACTCCTTGGACTGAGATTATGTGTCCTAAGTATTTTGCTTCCGTTTTTATAAATTCGCACTTTGACGGCTTCAATTTTAAATTTGCTTCTTGCAGCCTTTGAAATACTTCATCCAATCTCTTCAAATGGTCTTCAAATGTTTTTGAGAATATAATAATATCATCAAGGTACACGAGACAACGTTCACCTGTCATCCCTGATAAAACAGAGTACATCAATCTTTGAAAAGTACTTGGAGCGTTGACTAGCCCGAATGGCATTCGTTTACATTCATAATGTCCATCTGGTGTTGTGAATGCAGTTTTTTCTTGATCTTCTGGGTTAACTTCTACTTGCCAATATCCACTTGCTAAGTCCAGTATTGTAAAATAATTAGCGTTGCCTAACTGATCTAAAGTCTCCTGTAGATTTGGAATGGGAAAGAAATCCCTCTTGGTAATTGTATTCAATTCTCGATAATCAATACAAACTCTTATTTTATTTTCACCCTCGGCTGCCTTTTTAGATACCATAACCACTGGTGCTGACCAGGGCGATTTTGATTCTACGATAACACCTTGCTTCATCATGTCATTTATCTGATTTTTCAATTCTTCCCTTTGACTGTAGGGTATCCTATACGGTGCTTTTGTTATTGGTGGTACATTTTCTGTGATAATGTGATGCTTTACTTGATTAGTGCATCCTAGTTTTGTTCCGTGACTCATAAAAATATGCTGATATTCTTCAAGCAATTTCTCTAACTGTATTCTTTTATTTTCTTCTAAATGCTGAAGAGAGAATTCTAAACTTTTTTCTTCCCTCTCTTCTACATAATTTATATTTTTATTGATTTCAATTTCTGCCGAGTTCATTTTTATTTCTTCGCTGTATCCAATGACGGTGTTCTTAGGTAATTTTACTGTATTGTATGAAACGTTCAAAACACAAACAGTAATTGTCGGTTTTGCTGGTGAAATTAATCTTGCTGCTGTAAGGCCATGAATTAATATTTCAACGGGTTCCACTAGTATATTCTGCACAGGATTCCGGATATCTTGTACAGCTTCGCACACGAACTGACATCTTGGCGGTATATCAATTGAATCTTTTATTCGGACAGAGGATCGGTCAAAACCCCCATCTTTGCTATCAGCCATTATTGACCGTAATGGAGATAACTGTTGATATTTATCGCTTTTGGTTATTTCTTGCTTTAAAACTTTCTTCTGTTCCAATTTCCTTGAAATATTAGCTCTGGGCTTCTCTTGCATCTTCTTTGATTTCTTCGGTTCATCATGTATTTCGGCTTGAACCGTGATTACAGAAAAATCTTCTTCATCGGATTCTACTTCCATTGCTTCTTTTTTCTTCTCATTTTTTTCACAGTTGTTAACTCCGTTTGACTGCGTACTTTCTTGTATCGGGTTTGTCATTTGTTCTATATTTTGAATAACTGGCTTTTTAACGTGATAAACTTGTATCACTATATTTATACTTTCAAAAATTATTTGTAATATTTTCTTAACTCTTGACCATTTCAGTTTATCCAGACCACATCCAATTCTAGGTATTGCTAAATGAGACACGTTGTTTTTCATACAATGTTCTTTTAATTTTAGTAATGACCTTTTTAGATCTGTTAATGTAGGTTTTGTGTAACTGAATTTCTTAGTCACCAAATAATAGATGAATCTTCTTTTATTATTGAACATTCCTGAATTATTTAATACAGCTAATCCACCTTTCTGGATCTTTTGATCCTTTAATATTTTCAAATTTCCAAACTTTTTCTTAAAGCAAACCGCTATTCCACGGTTCATTCGCAAATCTTGCGCCACGCAATGCGCCAAACAATACTTTTCTGGTGCATCAAATAGATCACCTACTATTTCTTCCATATTTAATTTCTTACACCCTTCTTCTATTTTCGTTTCAGCTGTTTCACTGCTAATTTGATTTTTCTTACTTTCTGTTTTACTATTTTCACTCTTAATTCTGTTTTCTTTATTAACCATTTTTCTCTTTGCTTTGAAATTTTTCTTTTCACCGTTTTGTGAGATATTCTGTTTAATTTCTCTAAATAGAGTACAATCTGATTCTTCAATTGTACCTAATGCATATTCACACATTTTTAGTTTTTCTCCCATTAGAACGACATATCCATCGAAGTTTATAGCGGCATTCAGAGCTTTTAAAACATCCCGACCTAGCAACCCTTCAGTTTGAATTGGTAAGGAATCATCACATACCATACAATCAAATGAATGTTGACTATTCTTTAATTGGAATTGAACGTTAGTAAATCCAATGCAGTTTAACTCTTTTCCCGTGATACCTCTTATGATAGTGTCTGATGATGTAAAAATTTTATATCCCCTATTTCGAATTACTCCTTCTTTAATAATTGTAACTGCCGCGCCAGTGTCCACTAAAAAGGTGACATCTCGATCTTGAATTCGGATTTTAATCACGCATGAACCGGAAATATTATATCCGTTTACATTGACATGGCCAGTTGACAATTTTTTTACTGTTGGTTTGCACGTCCTTCGTTCTGGGGAGCGAGCGAGGGACGTTGCTCGTTTAAATTACTATTCAAATTTTGTTGCAGCCGTCTTTGCGGATAATATTGCTCATTTGGAGTATACCCTCTCTGGTTTCTATTATAAAAATGGTCTCGCCTATTTTTTGTAAAGCAATCTTTCTCCACGTGGTTTTCTTTTCCACAAAAGTTACATTTGATACGACTTTTCCCCCTACAATCGCGCGCAAAATGTCCCGTATTTCCGCATTTAAAACAATTTAAATCTCTACTTTTATTTTGTAACGAATAATTTTGTGTTTCTAACATAAAAGCATTATTTCCTCTTAACAATCTGCTATTAGCAGTTTCTGCGTGTTGTGCCAATTCGACAACTTCTTCAAATGTATATCTTGGATTTTTGCTGATATCCAAGATAATTAATTTAGCGATGTCTGGATTCACACCCTTTTCAAATTGTTGTATTAAATCGCGATCGTGTCGTTGTTTTATTAAAATTTTTTCTTGATCATTAGTAGCAAAACTTAAATTTTCCATTAGTAAATATTTTCCCGCTATTTTTAATCTAGTGGCGTATTGATCTACTGTTTCTTTTGTAATCTGAATGCATTTCGATAAAATAAGTATCCCTTGGCCTGGTATAATTTTTTTTGAGTATTTTTTTATAACTATCTTTTTAAATTCTGAATAAGAAATTGTATCACTATTTAAAATTGGTTCAGATTCCAAAAATAGAAACGCATCTCCCGTCAAATGATATCTAGCGACAGCTAAAGTCTGTTGTTCTGTCCAAGCGTCGATAGTTGCACGTTGACATAATTTTGAAAAGAATTCGTTAACATTTTCATTATGGTGTCCCGAAAATTGTGGAATTCCTACTAATGTCTGTCCGATAGTTCTCACAGATGGTATTAATGTTTGACCTTCAGACCCTTGTGAGACTGACGATGTTGGTAAAGACATTTTTTTTTTGTTTTTATATGAAACAGTAGTATAACTTTTGATATGAATTAAATTAAATTTGAAAATAAAAGTGTTATGAAATTTAACGAATATTTATGTTTACTAAATTCTTGATATAAAGATCTTAAACAGCAAATGTAATATGATTCTTTTTGTGTTATGGATATTAGATACCATCAAAATTATCTCGTCGTTCACACAGTTCTCTTATACAAAAATAACGATAATATATTACTCACATAGCAACTCAATTCAAAATAATATGCGTTCAACTAAATATTTTTTTTTCAATCACACACAATTAGCTTAGTTAATTTTGAAAAGATTAAGTATTTAGTTTCTATGAAATAATTTGGTTCAACAAAGTAATATAATTTTTAATATTTATCCCAATTCGCTGCCACCAATGTAATGGAACGGAGTTCGGTTTTAAAGGTAGCTACCAAACTATTCCCGATTCCTTATTTTTGATAAAAAAAATAATATAAATAAATGCCGATGTTGTTGGGTTCTTTGTGGGATAACCAATAATTCTAATACAGATAGAACCGAATTATATTGATAGAAAACTATTATTTATATTAATAAAATTTAAATGATACAAAAAGGTAATAAAAGTATAATTGCTTACCTTCTTTCACACAAAAATAAAAACACAGCACTTGGAGCGAACGGGCTTTTCACACCGCGAGTTTTATTTTTAATTAAATTATTAAATTTCCAAAAAAAATATGAAATGAATTTAAATTAACAAAATTTTACACAAAACCTTTCTGGCTCTTTTAACCAACCAAATAAAAACTACTTTTATTAAACAACAATAAAATTATACGTTAGACCAAAAATTGAACTTGACTGCTAATCGAGTGCCACCCGTCTGACCATTGGTTTTTTGAGCGCCTCTTCGCTAAACCTTCGCGTAACAATTGTTTTTGTAAAGATAAGAGCCCGAGCCAATTACATTCTCGCTCAGGTGAACCCTGGTTCATTACATATCCGAAGTTCGTCAAACACTCAGTCCCAAAGTAACAGGCTGATAAGTGGACCCGTGTCGAGGCGCTCGAAGAGCTCTCATGCGAGCGCTCGGAGAACCCGTCCGTTTAAAACGCGATTATCTGGAAATGATGTTTTTGAAATTGGCGGGAGTTCTATCTCAAAAACGGTTCATCCGATTTAAACGGTGTTTGGATTTTTCAATTCTACACATGTTAATTTATCAGCGTACGTGCTTCGATATTATCAAAAATTGATTTTTGGTGCAAGCTTTTATCTCCAATTTTAGGGTCAAAGCAATTTTTATTTCAAAATGATGCCTTTTTTATTCTTTTTCAACAAAAACATAAAATCCTATGTACGCTGACGGAAAATATATCTGACTGTAACAAAACAAATTTGTTTTGTTATTGCTCCAATGGTGCGACCTCTATCCATCCCGCCGATCAACAATAATCAGACGGCGGTGTTAAGGTGGCCACACACTAGCGTACTTGTGCGACATACATGTTTAACGTACATGTACGACGTTCGTGTACGACAAATGTTTATACCCACAGACCTACACACAAGTTTGTCAAAAGTGCGAGATGAGCAGTGATGACGAGTATATGCTGTTAACAGCAGCGTCCGCTACTTTAATTAAAAAGAAACAAAATAAATTAGCTCAAATTCGAAGAAAATGGGTGAAAGACTGGCTTTTGAAACGATCAAAATATACTCATAATTATCTTATTGAATAAATGTTTCTATATATTTCGATGAAATCCGTCATAAATGCTTTTGAAAAGAGTCTTAAATCAGACATTACAAGACCGATAAAAAAAGCGAACTGAACAAAAATACGCGAGACACGTATTCAAAATGTATGCGAATAAGGCGGCGGGGCAGATCGAGTGGTATCGTGTCGTTTAGTATCGAGTCGTATCGTGTCGTTTGAAAATTTGTGACATTGGTCACATTGGTCGATCGTTTACTGTCGAGTAAATTTCTCGCTGATAAGTCAAACCTTCAAGAATTTTTATAAATCTGTCTATTTGCTCTTACGTAATGGCTTGTTTAAACAATTTCACTTCAACCCGGGATCCGTCGCGTGTTGAATTTTATATAACATTAAGAAATAGAAAATAAGCAGTACTAAAACTTATTATTATGCCTACTAAAATAAATTTTATCTAATTATAAAGATGTTTTTACCATAATTAGAATATAATTATTCACAAAATACATTAACATTTAGTAAATAAATATGTAACAAATTTGAAGTTACAGAGATTGATAGATTTTCACCCAAATACATTATTTTAGAACGAAAAAACAAATGTTATTTGTTTACGGGCAAATGCGCATGTGCGATAACACCGAGCATCGAGCAAAATTCAAACCAAACTGAAAATCAAAACACACGATGGTTCTCGACAGTAAACGGTCGTTCAGTGTGCCACTCGCCGTTGCAGTACATCTGTTTGAAATTTGCTCGACAGCAAACGCTTGATAGCACTCGACCAGTCTGCCCGCCGCCTAAATCGTGATGTTTGGCCACACACCGACAATCTTGTACGCGCGTACATGTGTGCGCGTTGATGTATTCCGGTCAAGTTGGAATACATGCGTGTCGCTCAAGAATGCGACTTTTTGACCACACACTGGCAAACATCAACAAGCGCACTTGTATGCGCACATGGATGACGCTCAAATACACTAGTGCGTGGCCACCTTTAGGCTGCACCTGTAACGGCCACAGAAAAAAAATTCATTTTTTAGTTCAGATTTGAAGCATTATTGCATATAATGTTTACCATGAATTGTTATTGAACCTCAAAAATAAAAAATCGCAAAAATCACCTATTTTTCATGCCGCCAGACTGTACTACCCCCTTAATTAATCTACTAAGTTAGGCATGATCATTTAATAAACAGTATTAATATAAAATATCTTAATTATTTTCATCGCTTTGATGCGCAACTGAAGATCTTGTCATTTCAATTAATAATTATTTAAAAATTGTAATGCAGATAAGAAAAAGATCGGTTTCCGGTTGACTTTATGAAGCAGTAACAACTATCATTCACAAATATCTAGGTTGGGCAGATGTGAGATACCCAAAAGAACATCATAAAGATGAAAGAGTTGTTGCATGAACATAACGAGATTTACAGATGCTGAGTTACAACTGACGCTGACGTAAAACGATACAAATGTCAGCCGACTATTTCAATTTGGAACGCTGCAACGTAGTCAAATAAAAGACGCAAAACGAAATTTTCTTGTATCGTAAACAAAGGAATTTAATCGTTTTATTTATGATATATTTTACCATTAATGACCATTAGATTAGAACATCAATATTCTCCTGGCGCTATATTTAATTTTCAACAACTGAGTAATATTTTCACAATAGCTAGCTGAACATTCTTATATTTATTTGGTTTTGTTAAGATATTTATCCATACAATATATATATATATATATATATATATATATATATATATATATATATATATATATATATATATATTTAATTAAATAAAAAGCGGTGCGTAATATTAATTTCTTAATGATAATAAAATAAAGCACTTGGCTTATAGAAAAACCGCACCTCTTACATGCCGAAAATAAAGGATTAAAACTAAATATTTACGATTCTTTATAGATTAGGAATCATTGAAAAACCCTTCCGAGGAAGTTCATAATGATAAACTAGACTTCCCTACTATTCCATACTTAGATTACAATATTTTAAGATTAATATAGATCTGATGTTGGTATATAGTGAAACTTAAGTAATCTACTATAAAGATTTTGTGAAATTATAAACCAAGTCTTTTATTTTATTATCATGTACAACAAATTTCACATAGTAAGAGCTTCAACAATTCAGGAATTAATTAATATCATTAATTTTTATTCCAACTATTTTTACTTTCTTATACGCAGTATAGGTAAGTATTGTAATCATGAAAAATTTCGATCTCGAGATTTTAACGGAAATATACGTTTTGACCTTCCCTGAATCGATTCCAACTATTTTTGGAATGACGTCCGTCTGTGCGTGTGTGTGTGTGTGTTTGTCTGTATGTTTGTGTGTGTGTATGTTCTCTACAGCCAAAACGGTTGAAGCTAAAATTATGAAACTTTAAACTTAAGATTTGCATATGCATGAGGTGTGCACCTCCTATTGTTGAAAAAAATATTCAAAGCGGAAGTACCTGTTTACTCTAGTCATTTTTTGCAATTTCTGCAATTACTCAAAAATGGTTACAGTTACAGAAAAATTGCGTGAGCAAAAATTAAAGGACTTTCTATTTAGCACAACTTTTGGTTGAATATATTTTCCAAAAAGAGTACTGTTTTCAAAATAAATTTTCTTATTATATATATTTTTACATAAATCGTATCATTTGCGACTGTCAATTGTTTAACAAAATAGTTAAATCATTTGAAGTTTGACATTTTATATTTATTCTAAGAGATAGTTACTGTAAAAGCGATCTAAAGGTTAGAACAAATATTATAAATTAGAAAAATAATGTAACTACGATAAGGTCTAACCCATATGCGTATAAGAAAGTTCGGTGCATGACACTGCAGATGTTTTTTCAAATTTCTAACCAGGCATATGCAAATCTAAAGTTTCATGATTTTAGGTTATAGAGCGCTACGACATATACATATTCTATCTGTTCATCGTTTCATTCGTTCATTAATTAATTAATTTTTTAATTCTGCATTCATCCGTCCATTCGTTCATAATTCCTTATTTATGTATTCATTATAACAATCAAAGCGAAAGAATTTATTATGCGACTTTTATTTAATGATTGAATGGATAAACATGATTGAGAATGAGCTGTGTGAAAGACAAGTGGCGAGCAATAGGAATAGGACATGTATGAATAATTTATTGAGTTTAAAGGAAGCGAAAGAAGTGTGTAAGGATAGATTTGAATGGCGTAAGATTGTAAAGATGCGAAGGTATGTAAAGACGTGAAGAATATTAGGGTTTGCAGCCACTACATTTGATGGGATTACGCGTGGTGATATGTATGTATGTAAGTATGGCTATAGAGTAAGAGTTTCCCAAGTGTGCTACTGATTTACACAAGGTCTTCGGATTTTGTTCAAAATTCATATTTAGGTAGATCTAATGAATAAAAATTAGGTTATGAAAATATTTTGGAAAAAAAATATTTAATTTTTGAGTTATAAGCTATTGAATATTTTTGAGTTAATCAATTAAATAATTAATATCTCAGATATTAGTTGATAGAAATTTATGAAATTTTGATAAAATGTAGCTAATAGATAGACCTATCTAAATATATTTAAAAAAAAAAATTAATTTACGTTTAATTTATATATGAAAAATTAAGTTTTTAATAAACAAATTAATTTTTCTTCATGTTCTCCATGTGATACATGAATTTTAATTTATTCACAAGATTGTAAAAGTCTTCTTCTTCAAAATGGAAAAATAAAATTTACGGGGCCGGAATTAGTAACCGAGTTATAGTAACTCTCGCGAGTCACTAACGTCTAGGCGCAAGGAAACTACCGCGCGCGCTGTATATGTTATTCAAGTGTTTGGGGTTCAAATTATTGTGATATAAGCAAATATGATATGTTTATTGAAATCAACAAATAAATTAATAATTGCAATTTAATAATTAGGTACTTCATACACTTATTTGTTATAATTAAGACTGTTTTTTTATAGTTTTGTATATACCATTATGGCAGGCAGAAAACATTATGCATGCCATTTCATTGTCATTGAACAGAATGAACGAGTGGTATTGCCGCGTATCATTAATAGTTATTGTGGTTTCGTAACGTTTCTTTAATGACGAAATGTGCGAAATGTGTTCTTCCTGATTACAAAAATCGAAACAAATTTTGTGGAAAAATGCTTTCGCCCAGTCATATATAGTAGTTGCGGTGTTGTGATGTGGTTCTCATTCACACGTTGCAAACTTGCTCTATATGCTTGCCGTTTAACCGTGCCCCCAATGCCATCGCAAGCACCTTTCCCGTGCGAGGTAGCAAAAAAATGCCTCTCCGCCATAACATTGAAGTTGCTTTTATGATTCAATAAATTAATAAAATTATACTTATTTTTATATTGCGACGCTGCGCCGTCAGAAAAATATATGATTTTTTTTAACCTCTTCCTGTCCAAAATATCCTATTAGATAAGCGATAAGCTTAGAATTAAATAAATGGACTGCTGATGCATCGTTAATAAATGTATAAAGTACCTAAATTAAATTGCATTTATTAATTTATTTGTTGATTTCAGTAAACATATCATATTTGCTTATATCACATCCTTTGAACCCCAAACACTTGAATACACATATACAGCGCGCGCGGTAGTTTCCTTGCGCCTAGACGTTAGTGACTCGCGAAAGTTACTATAACTCGGTTACTAATTCCGGCCCCGTAAATTTTATTTTTTCATTTTGAAGAAGAAGACTTTTACAATCTTGTGGATCAATTAAAATTCATGTATCACATGGAGAACATGAAGAAAAATTAATTTGTTTATTAAAAACTTAATTTTGCATATATAAATTAAACATAAATTAATTTTTTAAAATATATTTAAATAGGTCTATCTATTAGCTACATTTTATCAAAATTTCATAAATTTCTATCAACTAATATCTGAGATATTTATTATTTAATTGATTAACTCAAAAATATTCAATAGCTTATAACTCAAAAATTAAATATTTTTTTTCCTAAATATTTTCAGAACCTAATTTTTATTTATTAGATCTACCTAAATATGAATTTTGAACAAAATCCGAAAACCTTGTGTAAATCAGTAGCACACTTGGGAAACTCTTACTATATAGTAAATTTGACTATTCTGCTGATTTATCATATTGCGGGGTCGACGAATACCATAGTGTCAAATCGCTGATATCGGCGACGATTGGAATTACTTTTTATGCATAATCATGAATACTCAAATGTTGCGATATTACTAACCTATGCGAAATTTACCTAAAAAACGAGCCAAGCAGGGACCGTCGGGTTACCGATATCGCCATTCCCGGTTTGACAATATAGACCATCAGTCTTTTACTAATCATTACTTAGATTATAATAATTATACTTTGTTCGTTTTACTGGTGTAACTTGGATTATTTGTTCAATTATTATTTTAAATCAAATGTATTAATTTAGTATCGCGTGTAGTTAATTATTAATTCGCAAGACCACGGAGTGCCAGAGTATCCCGAAGTTAGCAGCAACCAACGCAATTCAGGTAATTATAATAATCCTTACCCTACCACGACTATACTTGAGACGTAAGACGTAAAGTCGTGTATTTTACATATATAAATTAGATTTGATTGTTCGATAAATTTACAAAGTTATTACTTTCTTATACGCAGTATAAGTAAGTATTGTAATCATGAAAAATTTCGATCTCGAGATTTTAACGGAAATATACGTTTTGACCTTCCCTGAATCGATTCCAACTCTTTTTGGAATGACGTCCGTCTGTGTGTGTGTGTATGCGAGCGCTCTACAGCCCAAACGGCTAATGGGAAAATTATGAAATTTGAAACTTAAGATTTGTATGCTCCTGACAAGAAAACCTATTTTTGAAAACAATATTCCGACCGGAAGTGCATGTTTACTGTGTTAAAAATTTAAAAGGTTCGGTCGGCGAGTTTTGAATAAAACTACAACACAGTTGTTTCGAGAAAAAGGCGTATAAATTACGTATGTTTATAACATTTTATGAGAAAACATTTCAATCTATATACTTTCGAAAAATGCAGTAAAATAAATCATATTTTCCAAATATATTTAGATGAGAAATATTATTTTCACTTATTATATAGCAGCGGTCGTGACAAAACAGAAATTAATAAAAGTTTAAGTAAATGTTTTGATATGGCTTTAATTAGAACAGCATCTATTTATCTTCGCTATTTTATTTGAACCATATGAATGTGTATCATTTGTTTTGAGAACGGTGACTTTTTCCAACAGCAAAGAGTAACACCGTTTCTTTACAAGTCTAAACGCGCCGCTTCTGATATTTACGTTCAACCTACATAAGTCTGCATATTGGCAATTCCCATCAATTGGGGTGGAAGATATGTTTTCATTATTTCCCCATTTTTGCCCCAATATTGTTTGTAGTTCGTTTTTTGCGAATATTTTTACTTTTATTTATGAAGTAATAAGTCATCATTGTAATTATGAAAAAATTGTTGAGAAATTAACGGAAATATACCTCTTGAAGTTACCTGAATCCAGTCTAACTTTTTCTGGAATCTACCTATCTGTGAGTTTGTGCGTGGTTGAGTGTGTGAAAGAGAAAGAGAGAGAAGACAAAAGATTATGCTGCAGTCTAATCAGTTGAAGGTTAAATTATAAAACTTTATACTACTTAATGCCTGGCAATAAAACATGCTATTTGAAGAAAATTATTCAAAC
Source organism: Nebria salina (assembly GCA_944039245.1). Taxonomy (NCBI): domain Eukaryota; kingdom Metazoa; phylum Arthropoda; class Insecta; order Coleoptera; family Carabidae; genus Nebria; species Nebria salina. Next base: position 291,458 of record OX063277.1, read on the forward strand.
CGGAAGTGCTTCAGTTATTTTTTGCAGTTCCCTCTCTATTATCGAAATGGCTGCACTTATATTAAAATAGTTACTCGTATAATAAAGTTAAGGATATTAATAAATAATATTCCTGCCTATTGCTTAACATAAAAACAAAATAGATAAATAATATGGCATTATTTGTCAATTGTAAGAAATATATTTCGTAAATTGTTCCAGTAGATAGTAAAATATTAAGAATATGATGAATCATTCTTGCAATATTCAAAATTTGCTTTTGAATATCAGTCCTAGCTAAACAAAAAACGTATAAGATATATCAACGCAAGACATTGCAGATATTTTTAATATATCACTAATTTATTTTCTCTCTCAACTTATTTTGCACAATCGATGACAAACCATAAACTATTCTAATCTATTTTGCTTTCCTGTTAAACTATGATCTACTAGTTTGATATGATTTACTTAGATACATAACAACATCTAACATCTGCAGAACTTTATTGTACGTAGTTTTACAGTTTTCAAATTAACTTAAAACCTAACAAAATATTTATATATAATATTATTAATATTTTACTTACTTTCGAACACTTTTCTCATAACCTATTTGTGGTAATAAATGTTGAATATCAAATACCACTTTATTTCAATTTTTAATTTATTTTGTTGACAGGAAAACTTGATAAAATTTCCCAACATCTATGTAACCACCCGCTGAACATTGTATGTTTGAGAATTAAAAACTTGCGATTTAAAAATCGTCATGTTATGACTATATTTTCTTACTTTTAAAAACTATTTTTAATATTTCGTCACACGACAAAATGACATACATATTTCTGTTTTAAAATATGATTTTGGCTTTTGATTTGTTAATTACTTTCTTGTAAGTAAGTATTGTAATCATGAAAAATTTCGAACTCGAGATTTTAACGAAAATATACGTTTTGACCTTCCCTGAATCGATTCCGACTATATTTGGAATGACGTCCGTTTGTGTGTGTGTGTGTCTGTATGTTTGTTTGTGTGTATGTTCTCTACAGCCAAAACGGTTGAAGCTAAAATTATGAAACTTTAAACTTAAGATTTGCATATGCCTGAGGTGTGCACCTCCTATTTTTGAAAAAAATATTCAAAGCAGAAGTGCCTGTTTACTTTAGTCATTTTTTGCAATTTCTGCAATTACTAAAAAATGGTTAAAGTTACAGAAAAATTGCGTGAGCAAAAATTAAAAGTATTTCTATTTAGCACAACTTTTGGTCGAATATATTTTCCAAAAAGAGTACTGTTTTCAAAATAAATTTTTGCTTATTATATATATTTTTACATAAATCGTATCATCTGCGACTGTCAATTGTTTAACAAAATAGTTAAATCATTTGAAGTTTGACATTTTATATTTATTCTAAGAGATATAGTTACTGTAAAAGCGATCTAATGGTTAGAACAAATATTATAAATTAGAAAAATAATGCAACTAAAATAAGGTTTAACCCATATGCGTATAAAAAAGTTCGGTGCATGACACTGCAGAGGTTCTCTAACCAGGCATATGCAAATCTAAAGTTTCATGATTTTAGGTTATAGAGCGCTACGACATATACATATTCTATGAACAAAAATTAAAGGTATTTATATTTAGCACAACTTTTGTTTAAATTTTTTTTTTCCAAAATGAATACTGGTTTCAAAATAAATTTCTGCTTTTTACTTTCTTATACGCAGTATAAGTAAGTATTGTAATCATGAAAAATTTCGATCTCGAGATTTTAACGGAAATATACGTTTTGACCTTCCCTGAATCGATTCCGACTATTTTTGGAATGACGTCCGTCTGTGTGTGTGTGTGTGTGTGTATGTTCTCTACAGCCTAACCGGTTGAAGCTAAAATTATGAAACTTAAAACTTAAGATTTGCATATGCCTGTGGTGTGTACCTCCTATTTTTGAAAAAAATATTCAAAGCAGAAGTGCCTCCTTACTCAAGTCATTTTTTAAAGTTTCTGCAATTACTCAAAAATGGTTGCAGTTACAGAAAATTTGTATGAGCAAAAGTTAAAGGTATTTATATTTAACACAACTCTTGTTGGAAGTTTTTATCCAAAAAGGGTACTGGTTTCAAAATAAATTTCTGCTTATTATATATATTTTTACATAAATCGTATCATCTGGGCCTGTCAATTGTTTAACAAAATAGTCTTTCATAATTTGAAATTTGACATTTAATATTTATTCAAAGAAATATATTTAGTGTAAAAGCAATCTAAAGGTTAGAACAAATATTATAAATTAGATAAATAATGTTACTACGATATGGTTTAACCCAAATGCGTATAAGAAAGTTCGGTGCATGACACTGCAGATGTTTATATTATATATATTTTTACCAAAATAGTATCATCTGCGCCTGTCAATTGTTTAACAAAATAGACTTAAATAATTTGAAGTTAAACATTTAATATTTATTCTAAGAAATATATTTAGTGTAAAAGCGATCTAAAGGTTAGAACAAATATCATAAATTAGAAAAATAAAGAAACTACGATATGGTTTAACCCAAATGCGTATAAGAAAGTTCGGTGCATAACACTGCAGATGTTTTATAATAAAAACATCTGCAGTGTCATGCACCGAACTTTCTTACACGCCTATGGGTTAAACGACATCGTAGTTATATTTCCGTTAAAATATCGAGATCGAAATTTTTCATGATTATAATACTTTTTTTTTTACCAGTTCAACAAGCAAATGTTATTCATGGTACTGTTAGTTTTTATATTCTTGGCGATTTTGGAGTCGATGCGGTTGCATCTCTCCTGTGGCTGTTTCTGTTTATGTGTCAATTGTAATACTATTTTGGTTCTTTATATTATTTAATTGTGATTTTAACCATAATAAGAAAAAAATCATATTTATTTTATATTAATATAATGTTTCAATAGTGTTTCTCATTCTAAAGATTTTATTTGTTTTGTTTCTTTGTTTTCTGTAACATTATTGTTGTTAATGTTCGCAAAAATACCCTTTAAATTTCAAATATGAATTTTGCCACCATAAAAAATTTGTACATACGACATAAAATTATTTTTATTATTTCAAATTGAATAAATATTGTTTTATTTTTCTTTTATTAAATATTCAAATATTTTTAAATATATTTTTAGTGTAATTTATAATACTCTAGTTATACCAAATTAAACTAAATAAAATTTTATTTAACATAAAGGTAATAATTACATGAATTTCAATTATTGGACAGATATTTTCATTTTTAATTACTTATTGTTCTGAAACACTATAAAAACAATAGAATATGTAGATAGTTTACGTTCTATAAATGTGCTATAATACCAAAAAGGAAATAATACCAGCTCAATTGAAATAATTAGAACATAATATTAAATATTTATTTGTAAAAGAACTGCTGGTTTACGTACTTTTGCTAAATGCTGAACAATTTTACATATTGTTTGACTAATAATAAGAGATACAAAATTAAATACTTACAAAATACTGTTAAATTTTTGTAATGTAATGCATCTGCGATAACCTAATTTACCAGTCAACAGTATAATATATACCAACTATTACTTCCCGACGACCACCAACGTGGGCCGGCCTAATCTGTTGGTTATGGGTCGATGGTCATAAATTTACTATTTGTTTACGAACCTATAACATCTGTAAAAATATGCGAAACTAAGAAAAATGTATATTTCTATATAGAATATATGTATATCTGTTCTGCTTTACTCACATAGTAAATTGACATTTTACATCAATAGTCCAAAAGCAGCAGAGAAGCTTCTAAATGTTTCATGATAGTGTAATATGTTGTTGCACTGAATAATATATGTTTTCAACCATTTAATTTATTTGAAAACGAACATATTCCTGGTTATAATAATTACTAGTATATGTACATATGAGAAATATTATTGTTTCATTAATGTTTGCATTTTATTATCCTACTATTATGTATAATAATTTGAAAACTAACCGGTCCAATAAATTTCGGGTTTTTACTTTCTTATACGTAGTATAAGTAAGTATTGTAATCATGAAAAATTTCGAACTCGAGATTTTAACGGAAATATACGTTTTGACCTTCCCTGAATCGATTGCTACTATTTTTGGAATGACGTCCGTCTGTGTGTGTGTGTGTCTATGTGTGTGTGTGTGTGTCTATGTGTGTGTGTGTGTGTGTGTGTGTGTGTGTCTGTGTGTGTCTGTGTGTGTGTGCGTGTGTATGTTCTCTACAGCCTCAACGGTTGAAGATAAAATTATGAAACTTTAAACTTAAGATTTGCATATGCCTGGGGTGTGCACCTCCTATTTTTGAAAAAATGTTCAAAGCGGAAGTGCCTGTATACTCAAGTCATTTTTTGCAGTTTCTGCAATTACTCAAAAATGGCTACAGTTACAGAAAAACTTTATGAACAAAAATTAAAGGTATTTATATTTAGCACAACTTTTGTTCGAATTTTTTTTCCAAAAAGGGTAATGGTTTTAAAATAAATTTCTGCTTATTATATATATTTTTACATAAATCGTATCATAAGCGCCTGTCAATTGTTTAACAAAATAGCCTTTCATAATTTGAAGTTTGACATTTAATATTTATTCAAAGAAATATATTTAGTGTAAAAGCAATCTAAAGGTTAGAACAAATATTATAAATTAGATAAATAATGAAACTGCTATGTGGTTTAACCCATATGCGTATAAAAAAGTTCGGTGCATGACACTGCAGATGTTTTCAAAAGCATTTACAATTTAGTTATTAAATCCGTGTAATACACACAGAACTTGAAAATCACCGATACTCAAGTAATTGTTAATTAAGTCTGATTTTTCATTTTTTACACTTATTACTTTCTTATATACGTTTTGACCTTCCCTGAATCGATTCCAACTATTTTTGGAATGACGTCCGTCTGTGTGTGTGTGTGTGTGTATATGTGAGCGCTCTACAGTCCAAACGGTTAAAGGGAAAATTATGAAATTTTAAACTTAAGATTTGTATGTGCCTGGCAAGAAAACCTCCTATTTTTGAAAACAATATTCCGACCGGAAGTGCATGTTGACTCTAGTCATTTTTTGCAGTTTCTGCTATTACTCAAAAGAGCGCTCACATACGCAAAAACTACGAACAAAATACGAGAAAAAAAATGGCGGAGAAAAAGTTTCGCAATACAATTATACTTATTTATATAAATATCTTGGGCAAGAAAAAATAATTATCAAAAAGACCTTCACCAGTGTAGTCTAGAGAGATGTGGAATTAATATTATATGAAAATTGAACAATCATGTTTTGACCCCAAAAAAGCAAAGAGACGCCTTAAGATGATTGTCATTATAAGCACATAATATCATGAAGCTTATTTAATTGCCACAAATGGTTTTTTTTAAAATAAAGTCTCACATATAGGTGTAATAACATCTTTTAACCGATACATAACATTTGTAACCTATACGTCAGTGAACTGCATCGCATGAAGAACAACATATACCTTTTCAAACAATCTAATACATACATTCATGCATACATATTTGTTTAAATTTTGTAATTGGTTTCATGTGTTAGTATTCTTGTTGCAATATATTTAAAATCAAATGCTCGTTAGTCATAAATGCTAAAAATAGCCTTATTGGAATGTTGACGAATCAGAGCAACGATATCATAGTCCCTCCTTCAAAAATACATTTTAAGATTATCATTGGTAGATTGAATGACTAATAGTGACATAAATATATCATTTTTGATAAACTAAGGCTGAGTTTAGCTCCAGTGTAATATTAACCAGTGTGTGGTGTGATAGTAACAGTTTCAAATGGAATCAATTTATTGCGAATCACCAGTGATTAATCAGCGAATTACGCATTTTAATGAAATACCGTTAACAACTAGTCCAAATTTGTACTCTGCAGATATTTATCAATATTCGATGAGTCAAATTATATCGAATCAACGATTGTCTCCATACGAAACATTATTTGGTGTCAATAACTTAATGCATCAGAAAAGTCCATCAGTAATACAGCGAACAGTTGAACAGATTTTATACAATGAAGATAGTTCGAATAATGTTACAGAAGCTACGCATAGTAATTTAGATACTGAAGATATTTTAATTGAAACAACTGAGAAAATATTAATAACGGATTATCATCAAGTTGGATATTGTGATAAAACCGTAATGCAATATTTCAATGAAGACAATAGTAACAAACACGCTCTGGAAAATAGTGACCCAGGTAGTTATATCAATCGAGACATAAATATGCAACAAGAATTTTTGGATGTTGAAAGAAGTATTGAAGATATAGGTAAATGTCTATTTATTTATAGTTAAGGGTTACTTTTACTTTTTTTAGCGAAAAAATAACAAATGTTCATAATTTTTACTTTCTTATACGCAGTATAAGTAAGAATTGTAATCATGAAAAATTTCGAACTCGAGATTTTAACGCAAATATACGTTTTGACCTTCCCTGAATCGAGTCCGACTATTTTTGGAATGACGTCCGTCTGTGTGTGTGTGTCTGTCTGTGTGTGTGTGTATGTGTGTGTGTGTATGTTCTCTACAGCCTAAACGGTTGAAGCTAAAATTATGAAACTTTAAACTTAAAATTTGCATATGCCTGAAGTGTGCACCTCCTATTTTTGAAAAAAATATTCAAAGCGGAAGTGCCTGTTTACTCTAGTAATTTTTTGCAGTTTCTGCAATTACTCAAAAATGGTTACAGTTACAGAAAAATTTCATAAGCAAAAACTATAGGTATTTCTATTTAGCACAACTTTTGTTTGAACATATTTTCCAAAAAGTACTGTTTTCAAAATAAATTTCTGCTTATTATATATATTTTTAACATAAATCGTATCATCTGCGCCTGTCAATTGTTTATCAAAGAAACAAAATAGACTTAAATAATTTGAAGATGTTTTTCGATGGATAATGACTAATGACGAAAACCGAAGATCATTTCTCCCATATATATCTATATTCTTGCAAACTATCACAAATGGTATTTTTATTTCCTTTTTTTGAAATTATGTAAATAAGAAATATATACAAACAAAAGTTGTGCTAAATAGTAATACCTTTAATTTTTGCTCATGCAATTTTTCTGTAACTGTAATCATTTTTGAGTTATTGCAGAAATTGCAAAAAATGACTAGAGTAAACAGGCACTTCCGTTTTGAATATTATTTTCAAAAATAGGAGGTGCACACCTCAGGCATATGCAAATCTTAAGTTTAAAGTTTCATAATTTTAGCTCCAACCGTTTAGGCTGTAGAGAACATACACACACACACACACACATACACACACACACACACACTGACAGACGTCATTCCAAAAATAGTCGGAATCGATTCAGGGAGAGTCAAAACGTATATTTCCGTTAAAATCTCGAGATCGAAATTTTTCATGATTACAATACTTACTTATACTTCGCATAAGAAAGTAAAAATGAATGTGTTAGGGGCAATAGAATAACCTTTATGCTATAGTGTTTATGAAATTACGAACATCTTTAATAAAGCTATATTTTCAAATTGAAAATGCATTTTATGTTAAATGCGCCTCTGCACATGCGCCACCATGCGCAATATGCTGCGTTTGTTTGGCTTCGTTGTAGAAAATGTAAAAATCTGCCTGGGGTGTGCACCTCCTATTTTTGAAAACAATATTCAATGCGGAAGTGCCTGTTTACTCTAGTCATTTTTTGCAGTTTCTGCAATTACTCCAAAATGGTTACTGTTACAGAAAAATTGCATGAACAAAATTTAAAGGTATTTATATTTAGCACAACTTTTATTTGAATTATTTTTCCAAAAAGAGTACTTGTTTCAAAATAAATTTCTGCTTATTATATATATTTTGACATAAATCGTATCATCTGCGCCTGTCAATTGTTTAACAAAATAGATATAAATAATTTGAAGTTTGACATTTTATATTGTTTCTAAGAAATATATTTACTGTAAAAGCGATCTAAAGGTTGGAACAAATATTATTTATTAGAAAAATAAGGTAACTACGATGTGGTTTAACCCATATGCGTATAAGAAAGTTCGGTGCATGACACTGCAGATATTTTTCATTGATTCTACAACAAATGCAAGTGTAATGTCTCAAAATAAATGAGCCGCCGATTCTGGCCATAAGGTTAACATGTCTCTCAGCGTTGAATGCGAACGAATTCGATCCCCGCGTCTTTTGTCACGTGCTTACTTTTTACTTTCTTATACGCAGTATAAGAAAGTATTGTAATCATGAAAAATTTTGATCTCGAGATTTTAACGGAAATATATCTTTTGACCTTCCCTGAAATGAGTCTGACTATTTTTGAGATGACGTCTGTCTGTGTGTGTGTATGTGTGTGTCTGTCTGTGTGTACGTGTGCGCTCTACTCGCCACGGCATATCTGTCGCTGATCTACAGACAAGTATATACTGATGTATAACGTAAAGCAGCGCTTAATATTGTAGTGCTGCCTCCGCACTAAAGGTGGCTACTATAATGATGTCATACGCGAACGAAAATTTCAGTTTCCGTTTTATCTCGATAAGAAATCTGATCTTATATATAATGGTTCGTGTTTTTGTATACAATTGCGGATATATTTAGCGGACGATATTTTTGTAATGTTTATCAAAATTTCATATTTCCTTAAAATTAATATAAGATATCTTTGCATAAGTGTGTTAATATAATTTCGTATACGCTAATATAATTTCGTACACTCATTTTGGATAGATCGTTAGAATTTATAAAATATTTAAAGTTTTCAAAAATGTTTTAATTATGACGAACTAATTAAAATGCGTATAAGAAAGTTCAGTGACAGACACGTCAGCTTTTTTGCCTATAGGATCGCGCCAGGATAAGCGCTAGGTCTGATCCACCTGCACTCGAAATGTTTTGAACATACAAAAGTGTGAAAAGTGAAGTCTTTCGGAAAACAGGCGAATCGTTTTTCGTAATCAAAGCATCTGGGAACACAACAGAATCGGTTATTTAAATGCATACTACGAATAAATTATTATAGAATTCATATCAAATGTTTACTATTTATTTGTGATTTAATACTTACATGCCACAAAAAAAGGGATTGCTCAAAAACAAACACTTGTTCGAGATAAATAATACAATATAAAATACTAAAGAACTTTCCGATAAATAATAGAGGACAAATTAATAAAGAACAAAAACAAAATTGCATGTATGTATAGGTAATGTATTGCACAATAAAAATGTTACATTATGAAAAGCCAATGCAAAATGGATTCCAATAAACGTATGTACTTATAAATAAATAATTTGTTTTTCCAAAACATACAGTATAAAATCATCCTAAATTTTCATTTGATTAGTAACAAGTAAATACGTATTTTAAATTTATATATACATTTAATTCGTTCAAGTGTTTATAAATTTTCTTCATCGCGACATCTAGAACATTACAATTTTATAGAATACTGTTCATAAACTCTAACCTAACTACTAGATCTTCCTAGGTTAGTTGTATAGGCAACCCGTATTTCGTCCCTGTATTCGGACATATCCCGTAGGCTCGTAACAATAGATACATACATACATACATAATATTCTTCACATCTTTATAATCTTACGCCATCCATTCAACTCTATCCATACACACTTCTTTCGCTTCATTCAAACTCATTAAATTATTTATACATTGAATGATTGTGGTGAATTCATTTGGAATGAATCAGATGTAAGAGTGAGATGGTGTGAATGTTTCAGAAGTTTATACGTTATGATTGTAGTAATGCATCAGATGTTTACGGCTGTTGATTAGTGAAGAAGATGTGTAAGTGACAAATGGTAGGTACATATGTATGTACCTATAACTGTGGAAATGTTAAGATTTGGGAGTGCACATGTGTTCGATTGGTTAGTAAAAATGCTTAACTATTGTTTGAAAATTTGTGTAGTTCCAAATGATTGTCTGTGTGCTATGATTGTTCACCTTTACAAAGGGTAAGGTAGTTCGAGTGACTATACACATTATAATATATGTAGGAGGTTGTGGTTTTCATAATTAATATTGTAATTTTCAATCAAATATACTGCGTATAAGAAAGTAAAAAGTACTGTTTTCAAAATAAATTTCTGCTTATTATATATATTTTTAACATAAATCGTATCATCTGCGCCTGCCAATTGTTTATCAAAGAAACAAAATAGACTTAAATAATTTGAAGTTTGACATTTTATATTTATTCTAAGAAATATATTTACTGTAAAAGCGATCTAAAGGTTAGAAAAAATATTATAAATTAGAAAAATAATGTAACTGCGATATAGTTTAACCCATATGCGTATAAGAAAGTTCGGTGCATGACACTGCAGATATTTTACTTTCTTATACGAAGTATAAGTAAGTATTGTAATCATGAAATATTTCGAACTCGAGATTTTAACGGAAATCTACGTTTTGACCTTCCCTGAATCGATTCCTCCTATTTTTGAAAAAAATATTCAAAGCGGAATTGCCTGTTTACTTTTGTCATTTTTTGCAGTTTCTGCAATTACTCAAAAATGGTTACAGTTACAGAAATATTGTATGAACAAAAATTAAAGGTATTTATATTTAGCACATCTTTTGTTCGAATTCTTTTTCCAAAAAGGGTACTGGTTTAAAAATTTATTTCTGCTTATTATATATATTTTTACATAAATCGTACCAGGGCCTGTCAATTGTTTAACAAAATAGCCTTTCATAATTTGAAGTTTGACATTTAATATTTATTCAAAGAAATTTATTTAGTGTAAAAGCAATCTAAAGGATAGAACAAATATTGTAAATCAGATAAATAATGAAACTACGATGTGGTTTAACCCATATGCGTATAAGAAAGTTCGGTGCATGACACTGCAGATATTTTCTAATTTAATTTATCTTAATAGAAATTAAAACTATTTAATAAATGATTTTGCAATCATTCAAGTAAATAAAAACCAGAATTTTTCTTAATATTAAATTTTTCAATGCTACAGAGGACTTTAAAGTGGGAGCTGCAAAATTTTCCTGATTTTCGGTCGATACAATAACTTCAGTTTAAATGTTCAGACAAAAAGTAGTTTTAAAGAGGATACGTCAATCTCGTCCGTGAATCAGGATCTTTGCGAAAAAATAATTTTTAAGAAAATTACGAACATCTAAAAGAAATGTTTGAAAAGTCATCATTTTTACTTTCTTATACGTAGTTATTCCAAAAATAGTTGGAATTGATTCAGGGAAGGTCAAAACGTATATTTCCGTTAAAATCTCGAGATCGAAATTTTTCATGATTACAATACTTACTTATAATGCGTATAAGAAAGTAAAAAAAGTGAAAGTACCCCTTAAGGAAAAGTGTAGTATTTTTATTTATTACAATAGAACTGGTGTTTACTTATATAAACGAAGTAATAAGTAAGTAATGCAATCATGGAATACACTGATCTTGAGATTTTAACGGAGTTATTCCTTCTGACCTATCCTGTATAATAACGAATTTAAATAGCAATTTTTTACAACCGGTACATTTTGAAAAAAATATATCGAATAAAACTTGTACGAAACACATATACAGTTAGAAACATTCAGTTTTATACGACGTATTATTTTTCACACGTTCTTCAATTTAAGTATATAAAACCAAACTTATTAAAAAAATTCGACAATTATTCATTAGATATGCTTCTTGTTAATATAATTTCAAGTAAAGAAAATAAAAATGTCAATTGCAATTATGTTTAAGGGTACTGTCTTTATAATAGGCACCGAAAACAAAGAACATTCAGTTTTATACGATTTTGAATTTGTAGTTCGTTGGCGACATAAAGCTGGATGTAGTATTTTGTCGGATTACCTATACATTTCATAATAACTTGCAAACGATCTAGCATTGGTATCACGAATTTTTTTGTTACTTCTGGTAATATTTTCGTCCAATCTTCCATGGTTGCATTTTCAGACCATTCTTGGTCTTAACCTTGTGGTTAGAACGAATTTTTCTAACCAAATGTTCCCGTAAATGCTCAAAGGTTTTAAATTTGGACTTTGAGTTGGTGTTCCAATAACTTTAGGATAGTTATATTGTAGCCATAAGCGTACAATCCATGTTTTGTGCTTCCGATCATTGTCTTGGCATAAGTGGAATGTATTTTCTATGCCTAACTATCGAGCAGAAGCCATTAGTTTGTTTTTCAGGATATCTATATAAATTCATTTGTTCATATTTATTTCGATAAATACAAATTTGGCAGCTTTTCCGTAACCCGTTGAGCCCCAAACCACTACGTTAGCTCCAGCATGTTTGACAGTTGCACATAGGGTTTCAAATTATAAGCTTCATTTCTTATTCACTATATTTTCTCTTGTTTTTTTATCCCTCTGAAATAATGTAAATTTACTTCCATTTATGATTAAGCCATTTTTGTCATACTGTTTCATCCTTATGCTTTTTGGAGAAGTTTAGCCTTTTAATTCTATTCATTTCGTTGATAAATAGCTTTCTACGGCATAACCGTGAAAATTAGCCTATTTTCCTTAAAAATCTTAATATATGATTTGAATTCACATTCTTACGTTTAAATTCAAAGATAATTTACGTAAATTCAATAAAGTTAAGTATTTAATTTCTTTTTATTTCAGGCAAAATATACCATTCAATAGACAATGTATTTTCATGAAACTACTGCACTATAGATCATTTCATATTGATGTGGCAGCATGGAAGGTATAGGCAATGTTAATCTTATGGAGAATTTTGTACAATGTTTCCATGTCTTATATAATATTAAAATTAATTAAATTAAATAACCTAACAATACGTGAAATCAAATTTGTCAAAACAAACTTTGTTGGTTAGTTTATAGAGAGAAAATGACATATTCTTCTTTTCTTCACATTTCTGCTGTGCTATGCGTCTTATAAAACCCCCCAAATGTTTTATGTTCTGTGCTATGTTATTTTCTGTACTTTGTGCTACATATAAATCAGCCTTTATAATAGACCTTCCTATTTTTATAATTTATGCTTTCTCATTTGCACTCATAGAATACATATATGTCTATTCCGTTTTACTCACCGAGTAAATTGGGAAGATATTGCAACCCTGTTCGCCATAGGACTACAAGCTGCCATTTCGACATGAAACGGCCTATAGCTATATTTTCTGTTCTACGTCATTTTAGTATCTGTAGTAATTTTTACTTTCTTATACGCAGTATAAGTAAATATTGTGATCATGAAAAATGTTGATCTCGAGATTTTAACGGAAATATACGTTTTGACCTTCCCTGAATCGATTCCGACTAATTTTGGAATAACGTCTGTGTGTGTGTGTGTATGCTCTACAGCCTAAACGGTTGAAGTTAAAATTATGAAACTTTAAACTTAAGATTTGCATATGCCTGAGGTGTGCACCTCCTATTTTTAAAAAAAAATATTCATAGTCATATTTTGCAGTATCTGCAATTACTCAAAAATGGTTACAGTTACAGAAAATCTGCATGGACAAAAATTAAAGGTATTTATATTTAGCACAATTCTTGTTTGAATTTTAATTCCAAAAAGTACTGGTTTCAAAATAAATTTCTGCTTTTTACTTTCTTATACGCAGTATAAGTATTGTAATCATGAAAAATTTCGATCTCGAGATTTTAACGGAAATATACGTTTTGACCATCCCTGAATCGATTCCAACTATTTTTGGAATGACGTCCGTCTGTGTGTGTGTATGTGAGCGCTCTACAGCCCAAACGGCTAAAGGGAAAATGATGAAATTTTAATTTTAAGACTTGTATGTGCCTGGTACGAAAACCTCCTATTTTTGAAAACCATATTCCGACCGGAAATGCATGTTTACTCTAGTCATTTTTTGCAGTTTCTGCAATTACTCAAAAATGGTTACAGTTACAGAAAATTTTTGTGAACAAAAATTAATGGTATTTATATTTAGCACAACTTTTGTTTGAATCATTTTTCAAAAAAAAATATTGGTTTCAAAATAAATTTCTGCTTATTATATATATTTTTACATAAATCGTATCATCTGCGCCTGTCAATTGTTTAACAAAATAGACTTAAATAATTTGAAGTTTGACATTTTATATTTATTCTAAGATATATATTTAGTGTTAAAGCGATCTAAAGGTTAGAACAAATATTATAAATTAGAAAAATAATGTAACTACGATGTGGTTTAACCCATATGCGTATAAGAAAGTTCGGTGCATGACACTGCAGATGTTTATATATATTTTTACATAAATCATATCATCTACGCCTGTCAATTGTTTAACAAAATAGACTTAAATCATTTGAAGTTAGACATTTAATATTTATTCTAAGAAATATATTTAGTGTAAAACCGATCTAAGGTTAGATCAAATATTATAAATTAGAGAAATAATGAAACTACGATATGTTTTAACCCAAATGCGTATAAGAAAGTTCGGTGCATGACACTGTAGATGTTTTTCGATGGATAATGACTAATGACGAAAACCGAAGATCATTTCTCCCATATATATCTATATTCTTGCAAACTATCACAAATGGTATTTTTATTTCCTTTTTTTGAAATTATGTAAATAAGAAATATATTTAATGAATTCCTTAAGAAAATATTAGGATATATTCTCTTTTAAGGGGTAAGGCCATTTATTCTTTACAACTTTAAGTATCATTTAAGACAAAAAGAAATTTTTCAATTTTCTTGATTGGCCTTACTCCTTAAAGAGACTATATCCTAATTTCTTCTTAAAAAATTCATTAAATATATTTCTTATTTACATAATTTCTAAAAAAGGATATAAAAATGCCATTTATAATAGTTTGCAAGAATATGGCCTTTATAATTTGCACCAAAAGCAAAGAACATTCCGTTTTATACGTTTTGAAATATTGTAATGTTATATTAATGTTATGCTGAATTAAGTACCCAAATAAGTTTTTTTTCCATGTTCAGTCGTTGATATACAGTGAGCGCAATAAGTATTCGAACAGTTAAAATTTTCACAAAGAAACTACTTTTACAGGAAAACAATTGAAGGTAACTAAAATATAAAAATATATAGAGTATCATGGATAAACACATAAATTAATTAAAAAAAATTAAATTATAAATTTTCCATAAACCAATGTCATTTACCAATTATCTGTGCAATATAAGAAGTAAAAGCTAAGAAACTAGTTAAACTGAAAGAAAATTAATTATTTCATTGCATAATTAGTGCATTTCATTGAAAACGCTACATACACTCAATTGTACACATTCAAATACACACAGACACTCTTACATATTAATATATATATATATATATATATATATATATATATATATATATATATATATATATATATATATATATATATCAATGGAAACGAATTTGAGAAAAACTCATCGGGCCTCGCCAGGAATCGAACCCAGAGCCTTTGTATATGCATGAGGGGTATTTTATTCCGCGACAGCATATGTCTATCTTTTATAGAAACATTTATACAAAAGTCGAAACATTTCGCGCTCAAATATTACGGTATAAACATAATTTTAAAATGCACAGTTTGAATTAATAAATGTAATAAGCATGATAAACAGTGTTTAATTTAAGAGATTCGCGAAATGTATAACACTAATATACTTGCAAGTATACAGCACAAATAGTTATATTAGCCCGCGAAATGTTTGGAATTTAGTATAAATGTTTCTATAACAGATAGACCTATGCTGTCGCGGAATAAAATACGGAGAATTTATTCAGGAATAACATAAAAAATACGGGGTGCTATTATCTTATCTGGTCCTTTAGATTTAAAGAGTATAAGAAAATATGAGCCGCGCGCTCCATATAACGCAATGCATTTCGTTTGAACATTTAGACAAACTATGGCGGCGCCAATCACAGGCTGGGAAGCTATTGTCCACACTCTTATATATCTACTCACTCTAGCCTAGCGTAGTTACTAATGAGTCTAAGACTTCGGATATTGACAAAGACTCTAGGCTACTAGCGGCCACCATTTGTGGGGTTCGATTCCCGGCGAGGCCCGATGAGTTTTTCTCAAATTCGTTTCCATTGATTATTTCAAATTACGTTGGTACTATTTCCAACTAAAAGTCCATCTCATCATTGTTGTTCACAAAAATATAAATAAATGGTGGCCGCTAGTAGCCTAGCCATACATTAAAATTAACAACAACATCCTCTCTCCGGCCGAGCTGGAGCAGGAGTTCGCTACATTTACACACGCAATCAATCGAGCCAAAAAAGATCATACACATATCCAAACTATAAATCCCCGCAAGCTTAACCTACCCCAAACCACTACGGATATCATATCACAACGGAATCATGCACGAAGGCTGTGGCAGAGGACCAGAGACCCCAGTTTCAGACGTGAATATAAGTCATTAACACAAATCAAATCACTCATTTCTACACACTCAAACGCCATCTGGACACAAAAACTTTCCACTCTAAACCCCAACGACAATTCCCTATGGAAAGTTACCAAACTTCTAAAACGCCCTTTTCAACCAATCCCCACATTAAACCATAACAGCTCGATGGCGGTCACAGATGCTCAAAAGGCAGAGAGCATTGCCGACTCCTTCGAGCAAATTCACCGAACTGCACCAAATACACAGACACAAAACCGTATTGTTGAAGAAACGCTTGCGTTTCTCCGTAGTGATCACACAGAACACAACACGCATAAATTCCTTACCTCTCCCAGAGAAATTTGCCAAATTATCCGCACCCTAGCCAAACGCAAGGCTCCCGGTCCCGATTCAATTGAAAACCATATCCTAAAAAACCTATCAAAAAAAGCCATAGTCCATCTAACATTACCTTATTAATTCCATAATCAAACTTCAACACTTCCCAGCTGCCTGGAAAACTGCCACAGTGCTCCCAATCCACAAGCCAAATAAGGACAAAACCCTCCCGCTCAGCTATCGCCCAATCTCTTTGTTAAACACCCTGTCCAAGATAGCTGAAAAAATAATCCTATCTAGAGTAAACGCAACAATTAAAAAGCACAAACTCATACCTGATTTTCAGTTCGGCTTCAGACCGAAACACAATACTGTTCAGCAGGTATGCAGGATTGCAACAGACATCAGCGTTAACTTTAACAGAAATAACGTTACAGCTATAGTCCTGCTGGACATCGAAAAGGCATTCGATAGAGTCTGGATAGCAGGACTCATACATAAACTGATTAGAAATATATTATTACTATTAACGAAATTCACGTTAAGGTACATCTAAGAATAATTTAAGCAGTTGAAAAAGTAACGGATACGGCAGGAATCGAACCCGCGACCATCGGTTTCGCGCCGATCGCTCCAACCAACTCAGCTACGCATCCACAGACCATAAACGTCCCTTTTTCAACTGCTTCAATTGCCAAGTGTTAACAAATACGTTCGAAGACTTCACACTGTGATATTGACAACGAATAATTGTAACGTAGGCTACTAGGTACGGAAATCCGCACAGTACATAAAATAGAAATATATTATTACTATTAACGAAATTCACGTTAAGATACATCTAAGAATAATTTAAGCAGTTGAAAAAGTAACGGATACGGCAGGGACGGTTGTGGTCAGTGGATGCGTAGCTGAGTTGGTTAGAGCGATCGGCGCGAAACCGATGGTCGCGGGTTCGATTCCTGCCGTATCCGTTACTTTTTCAACTGCTTAAATTATTCTATAAACTGATTACTCACAAATTCCCACCAACAATAATAAAACTAATAAATTCATACTTACAAAACCGTTCCTTCAGAGTCAAAATCAATAATACAATCTCTTCCGTCAAACCCGTTGTGGCAGGGATCCCGCAAGGCAGCGTCCTTGGTCCCGTATTATTCAATCTCTACCTTAGCGATATTCCCACCTTTATCAAAACAAAAAACCGCGATGTACGCGGATGACACCGCGATCTACACGCACTCGTTCAGTGCGCAGGTCGCGGTGTCACAAATTCAAATTCACATCAACAAACTCATACCATACTGGGATCTCTGGAAAATCTTAATCAACGCAGCAAAAACCGAGACCATAGTCTTTCGTCGCAAATATTCCAACATCAAGGTGTTCACGCATCTAACAATTCACAATCATAAGTGCATCCCACAAAACCAGGTCAAGTACCTGGGGGTTCACCTGCACGAGCGCCTCAAGCATGGCCCGCATATTCACAAAGCCATCACTAAAGCACATGGCACTATTCGCCTCCTATATCCGCTCCTGTCAAAAAATAGTCCATTATCTACCAAAAATAAAATCCTACTGCACAAAGCTACAATACGTCCTATACTCACATACACAGCGCCGGTTTGGTGTGGTGCGTCTAATTCGTCTCTCACTGCGCTGCAGCGTATACAAAACAAATGTTTGAGACTGGCCGCCCGGCTAGGTAGATACACCACTCTTAAAGATCTATACGAACAAACAAATTTCACATTACTAACACAACACATAGAACAAATATCACAGAAATTTTACACCACACAATTGCAACATAACACACTCACACAAAATCTAACCGCTACACGCTCTCACAACACACCACACAAACTGAAACATAGGTTGCCCTACCAAACTCTCCCCATATTCCACGAGCGCGTCCAGGAGGATACGTAGCCTTGATAAACTAATCCGAATTGCGGAAACTTATTCGTCTTGAAAAATCTGAAACCAAATATAACCTAAAAGCCAAAACAAAGCTGACACTTGGATGGCGCCACTTGCAGCAATGTTGCCAGTGTTACCAACTCAATTAAAAAAAAATAATAAAAAATAAAATTGTAAAATTTTTAAATAGTGTAATATAGTAGTTAGTAAGTTAGTTTATAAGGTACAAATTTTAAATGGGTTTTCTGGTACCTCCTTTCCCATAGAAGCAATCCTAACACATCAAAATTGTATAAAAATCAAAACATTCAGACACTATAACTCAATTATTTGTAATTACACACAACATAATCACACCAAGATTTACATTCCTTGAGAGTAGGAACCCTTATAAATACCCGCAGATGTTCCAAATATATGTTTTTATTGTAAATGTATATAAAATAATATCAAACAATAAAGTTTATTGAAAATGAATGAAGGAGCGTCTATCCAAAGGCTCTGGGTTCGATTCCCGGCGAGGCCCGATGAGTTTTTCTCAAATTCGTTTCCATTGATTATTTCAAATTACGTTGGTACTATTTCCAACTAAAAGTCTATCTAATCATTGTTGTTCACAATATATATATATATATATATATATATATATATATATATATATATATATATATATATATATATATATATATATATATATCTATATATATATATATATATATATATATATATATATATATATATATATATATATATATATATATATATATATATATTAATATATATATATATATATATATATATATATATATATATATATATATATATATATATATAAAGCAGAAATTTATTTTGAAGCCAGTTGTGCTAAATATGAATATTTTTCTTCATAAAATTTTTCTGTAACTGTAACCATTTTTGAGTAATTGCAGAAACTGCAAAAAATTACAAGAGTAAACAGGCACTTCCGGTCGGAATATAGTTTTCAAAAATAAGAGGTGCACACCTCAAGCATATGCAAATCTTAAGTTTAAAGTTTCATAATATTAGCTTCAACCGTTTAGGCTGTAAAAAACTTACACACAAAAACACACACACACACATACAGACACACACACACACACACATACACACACATACACACACACACACAGACGTCATTCCGAAAATAGTCGGAATCGATTCAGGGATGGTCAAAACGTATATTTCCGTTAAAATGTCGCGATCGAAATTATTCATGATTACAATCACTTATACATTTTTGATTCCTTTTCAAGTACGATCTAATAAATCAATAAAAGTAAAATATTTCTTAATTTTGATCCAATTATATGAAGAGTCCTGGTAATATTAATAATATGTATTGCAGATTTAAACCAAATAAGCTTCGACAATAAACCACGGAAGGATCGAACGGCGTTTACGAAATTCCAAATACATGAATTAGAAAATGAATTTATACATTCAAATTACTTAACTCGACTTCGGCGATATGAAATTGCCGTGGCGTTGGACCTCTCCGAAAGACAGGTATAAGTTCTTTTTATTTGTTGAGAGATCGTTTCTGTAAAAATGATTTGTAGGTAAAAGTTTGGTTCCAAAACAGAAGAATGAAATGGAAGAGGACGAAAACTGGATCCGAAAAGGATGTAAAATATGAATCAAGAAATTTGAAAATTTCTAATAAAATAAATTTAATCTAATTTAAAAAAAAAACAAGAATATTCAAGAGGTACTATTATCAAAACAATTTTCCAATTAAAAGGCTGAAGTTTTAATTATTAAAATTGTAATGAAATTATATAGTGTTCAAGTCAAGTTTTACACTTCTCACAAATACAAAACAAGAAAATAAATATAAGTATGTTTTTATATGAACAATACGTAATATTGCTCTTATAAAAACATTAGCAGCGTTACAACATTTTTAAGGCGATGTTTCAATTTTTTGGTCAAATAAATGACTATTTTTAATCAAATTTTCTCTCTTATTTTATTAGATAGAAATTCAAATTTATGTTCATAATATAAAATAACTCATGCAGTACACAAAAAAAAAATTATTTTTTATTTTTATGCGTGGTTACTTATAGGGTGGTGACAAAGTAGAGGCCGCGGAGATGAGGTCTTTTGCGGTGTGCACGATAACTCCAGTCCAGAATGTCTGAAACAAAAAAATCTAACAGGGTTTTATTAAAAACATAATAACCTGGACCTTAAAGCAATAAAAAGTAAGAATTAAAAAAATAAACTAGAAAATAGTGTGAGTTTAAGAAAAGAAAATTGGGATTGAATAAAAATGGAACAAATGTATATTTATGTCAAAATGTCAGGTTGTGTTCCGTGTAATAAGTTATTTAATAAAATAAAAAAAGATATGAGTCACTAGCTTAATTAGTTTTTGAGCTAGAGTGCACACCGTTTTTAAAAATGTAGTTTCGAGAAAAACGTGTTTAAAGTTTAATTTTAGTGTCAAATAACACGTATTTATAATCCGGTTACTACTTATAGAAATGTAAATATCTCTGAAACGGTTTGGAAGTTTACCTTAAATTTTTTTTACATATTTTTAAAATGTTTTTGAATAAAATGATTTTTTATTTAAAAAATTGGAACATCGCACTAAACGTTATATTAAAACATATCTTTACGCTACTGAAACTGCTAGCACTGTACATACATTTATAGAGTGGGTCATAATTGCCCCATCTATTATTTTCCTGTGTTAAATATCAATTAAAATGTAAATATTAAAGAATTTAATTTTATAAACTTCAAGACTTGGACCATTACTTGACTAACACTTTACTACATCCCAGGCGCAAAAATATTGATAGAGATAAAATAGTCTTTTAAGTTAATGAAATATATCAGACATATAAATATAATAAATTCATTGCAAAAGTATAAATGATAGTAATAAAACACGAAACCAAAATAACATTAATATGGTTTATTTAAATTTAGGCAACGGAAATATTTTTAATTGACGGTTATATGTATTTTTTTATATCACTATAAAAACTAACTAACAATACAAAGTATTGTAATATCGAATTTTCAACATAAATGAGGACCGCGGAACCAAATTAAACTAAAATAAATGTTTTCCTCAACTGGTGTCCCATCCGCCCGTGTCACACTTGTAGCGAATTCCCTAATTGACATGTTGGAATCAAAATTGTAATTATGGATGCAAGTTTATGCGTGTACTTGTGCTATCGTTGATGTATGGTAGTGAATGTTGGGTTTCGCAAACCAAGCATAAATATTTACAGAGAACAGAGAACTTCCTTATACGCATTTCACAAAATTTATTCCTTATTCAAATTCCAAATAATTTGAGACTATTTTGTTCGTTTTTTTTGTTAAACAATAGACAGGCGCAGATGTTTTAAAACAAATTATAATAGCCAATTTCAATAAACATTTCCTTGTTTTCTATACCTTTTTTGAAAAACATCTGCAGTGTCATGCACTGAACTTTCTTATACGCATTTCGGCTACATCATATTTAGACTTTTTTCTAATTCATAATATTTCACTAACCTTTGGAACCCCTTTTCACTAAATTATTTCTTAGAATAGATATTAAGTGTCAAACTGTAAATTATTTAAGTTTTTTGTTTTTCTATTAAAAAATTGACAGGCACAGATGATACGATTTATGTATAATAATTAAAATAACAAATTTCAATTTTCCGGTACCTTTTTTGTAAGAAATTTACAAATAAAAGTTTTGCGAAATATTAATACCTTTAATTTTAATCCAAACAATTTTTCTGTAACTTCAACCGTTTTAGAGTAATTGCAGTAACCGCAAAAAAATGACTGGAGTAAACATGCACACTCCGGTCGGAATATTGTTTACAAACATCTGTAGTGTCATGCACCGAACTTTCTTATACGCATTTGGGTTAAACCATATCGTAGTTTCATTATTTATCTAATTTATAATATTTGCTCTAACCTCTATATTGCTTTTACACTAAATATATTTCTTTGAATAAATATTAAATGTCAAACTTCAAATTATTTAAGTCTATTTTGTTAGACAATAGACAGGCGCAGATGATACTATTTATGTAAAAATAAATATAATAAGCAGAAATTTTTATTGAAAGCAGTACCATTTTTGGAAAAAAAAAATTCGAACAAAAGTTGTGTTAAATATAAATACCTTTAATTTTTGTTTATACAACTTTTCTGTAACTGTAATCATTTTTGAGTAATTGCAGAAACTGCCAAATATGACTAGAGTAAACAGGCACTTCCGCTTTGAATATTTCTTTCAAAAATAAGAGATGCACACCCCAGGCATATGCAAATCTTAAGTTTAAGGTTTCATAATTTTAGCTTCAACCGTTTAGGAGAGATCATACACACACACACACACAAACACACACACACACACGCACAGACGGACGTCATTCCAAAAATAGTCGGAATCGATTCAGGGAAGGTCAAAACGTGTATTTCCGTTAAAATCTCGAGTTTGAAATTTCATGATTACAATACTTACTTATACTGCGTATAAGAAAGTAAAAATAGAAGGTTTTCTTGCCAGGCAAATACAGTTTAAGATATCATAAATTTCCCCTTAGCCGTTTGGGCTGTAGGGCGCTCACACACACACACACACACACACACACACACACACACACACACCACACACACACCACACACACACACACAGACGGACGTCATTCCAAAAATAGTCGGAATCGATAAAGGGAAGGTCAAAACGTATATTTCCGTTAAAATCTCGAGATCGAAATTTTTCCAGATTACAATACTTACTTATACTGCGTATAAGAAAGTAAAAATACTCGTATCTATAATTTTTATCGTGCTTGTTGTAGCTTTAGGTGCAACCGTTTTCGAATTTTTACAGAAACCGCAAAAATTATTAGAGCGAACATGTACTTCCTGTTTGAATATTCGTTTCAAAAATAGGAGGTTTTCCTACCAGGTATATACAAAGATTCTTAATTTTACCTTCAACCATATAGGCTGTACAGCAAACTTACACACACACACACACACAGATCGTCATTCTAAAAATAGTTGGAATTGATTCAGAGTCAAATTTTCAAGGTCATTCAAGGGCAAAGGATATAATTCCGTTAAAATCTAGAGATTGATATTTTTCATGATTACAATACTTACATTCACTGCGTATAAGAAAGTAAAAAGACCAATTTAAAAATTCAGCTCGATAAATCAGATTTTCTTCGTAAAGAAGTTGCCATATCGTAACATCAAAAGTCGTAAAGCCTACTCTGACAGCATTAAAGCCATAAAAAATTATCTTGTAGATTCGATCAGATAAGTTATAATTTTGAGAACGAATTTTTTCTTTGTATAGGAATGTAATGAACGTGCTGTGGAAATGAAAAATTTTTGAGATATTTGTGCTATATATTAATACGACGGTTACTTTAAGATCTAGATTTATCAGAATAAGGATTTAGACCTAACAGCTTAGAAAACATGGAAATTCGTAATGTTGCAAATGCAAATAAAAATATTGTAAACATACATTTAGATGGAAATATGTCCCTACTACTAAGCATTGTATATTATACTTAATTATAAATATGTATATAATATATGGACCAACATGTAATACGATTTTATTGTTCCTGAGAAGACCGAAAGGTCGAAAGCATCGTTGAAAATAATAAACAACAAAAGTGTAAAGTGTTTTATTTCAATTAATCTCTACTTTTTATTTTAACTATTTTTGCGTAAGTGAAATTGTTTTTAAATTAGTGCAAAAATAGCAAAAAATTAACTAGAGAAAACATGCACTTCCGGTTTGAATATTTTTTTCAAAAATAGGCTGTATACACACACAGGCAGACGTCAATCGAAAAATGGTAAGTCTCAAAAGGAAAGGTCAAAAGATATATTTCCGTTAAAATTTCATGAATACAATACTAACTTATTACATGGTATAAGAAAGTAAAAAGTTACCGGTTAAGAGCAAAAAAAAAGGTTTTTCAAATTTCTTTTTTTTTCAACAGTCCGCGTTGGCGGACGGGGTGTTTGACGGTGGGAGCAACCACTCCGTTACATTAAACTCTACTAAAAAGCAGAAGTTGATGAGCCAGTTGACGGTGGACCATTTTCTCCGGTTTCGTGTCATTAGGAAAAGAGATGGGTCTGATTTTTCAAGGTTGTACAGTTTGGTTGCTGAGGTACAATAAATTAAGGATAGTCTTTTGGTTGAAATGAAAACAGCCAAGCAAGCAACTCGGTTACTGCAAACCACTTTCATTTCTAATATTCTTGTTGAGGTGTCATCTCACTCGACCCTTAATACCGTCAAGGGCGTGATTGCTTGTCGCGATTCACTAAATTGCACATCCGATGAGCTTTGTTCTGAGCTGAAATCACAAGAAAACTCTGAAGTGAGGTGGATTACCCGCAACGTCAATGGCGCAGTGGAGAACACTGCGTCCATTATAGTTTCTTTTTCCTTGCATAAGTTGCCAGCTAAAATACGGGTAGCCATGTACAGTTTACCTGCCAGGCCTTAAATTCCCAATCCGATGCACTGCTTCAAATGCCAAAAATTTGGTCACAGTTCAAAGACATGCAAGGATAAAAAATTCTGTACCTGTGGTATAGCACCCCACGAAGAACAGAGCTGTACCGATCTGGTAAAGTGCGTTAATTGTGGAGAAGGTCATCTCGCTTTGTCAAAAAATTGTTCTAAATATAAAGAAGAGTATGCTATCATGAAGTACAAACCTCTAAACAACTGTAGTTTTCCTGAAGCTAGAGCTTTTGTGCGTCAGAACTCTGTAATGCCGGAACTAAGCTTTGCAAAGGTTGCTGCAGCTAAGCCTGCTTCTTCAGCTGCCTCTGTTAACGATATTGCAGCTCTTATTTTACCTGAAATTAAAAATTTTATCATGGAGGCGATCTCTACTAATATGGGCGCCATCATTAGCGCTGTTCTTTAAAATACCTGTGCAACAGCCAGCAACACTGCAACTGGCTCAGCCAGATTCATGAACATGAGATCAAAAAGTTTTTCGGCAATCGACTTGCCTTTCTCTACCTGTACTCTAGCTGCTCATCTTCAGTGGCAGGTAGTTGACGATGCCCATTACAGTAACCACTTTCCCATTCTTGTGTCGTTTCTTCCAAATACTGTTTTTATTGAACAATAATCTGCACGAAAATGGTTATTTGATCTGGCCGATTGGCAAGCCTTCGTCAACAACCTTATGCTTCCCGTACCGTCACTGGATTTAAATGTCGAGCTGCAACATCTAAACGATTCTGCATTCCGCTTCGTTATCAATTCAGAAATCCTCTGGTTGTCTCAGAAAGAAGTATGGTCCTTGGTGGAATGAACACGTTGCTTACGCCATACATTCTAAAAATGCGCACTTAAAGTGTATTGGAGAAATCCGACACTTTTAAACCAAATAGCTTTCAAAAAAGCCCATGCGCAATCCAGGCGTTTAATTCTTCAGTCTAAAACTGAGTCTTGGCGCGGATTTGTTTCTTCTATTGGTAATGATTTCGACCAAACTCTGCTCTGGAAGAAAATCAGGTATATTAACGTTTACAAGATAAGTTCCCATACTCCAATGCTCCATGTCAATGGTCAGGTACACACTGCCAGAGTTGATATTTGTGATATTCTAGCAAACCAGTTTGAGTCCGTTAGTCATTCGGATAATTACCCGCTCCATTTTCTGCGCTTAAAAGCGGTTGTAGAGGTCCTTCTAAACTTTGAGTGTGATAATGCTGTGAGTCATAATTCAACATTATCTCTTTTAGAATTTTAAATTGCACAGCCAATACTTCTGTTCGGTATGATGATATTGCTTACGCAATGTATCGTCATTTACCCACCCTATTTAAACTTAGAATAGTGTAATTTCTCAACCGGCTTTGGGTTGAAAATGTCTATCCTGGCATCTGGCGCGAAGCAATAACTGTGCCGATACACAAGAAGGGCAAAGATGTGTCTTCTGCATCAAGCTACCGTCCAATATCTTTGACATGTCATCTGTCAAAGTTATATGAACGCATGACCTCACGATCTTCACTGCAGCCCAATCTTTTGTCCTCTGTCAGGAGAGATTACAGCAGGCTGATGACTTAGTTTCTTTGGCTGCATCCGACAGTGGTTTTTGATTCTCTGTGGAGAGAACCTGTGTTTTCGACTTCTGTCGACTACGTAAAGCACAAAACTGTCCTATTGTATTGCTTTACGTTAGACCAGTGCGGATAGTGGGTGAGGTTCTTGGGTATAAATTTCGACCGACGTCGTTTATGGCTGAAACAAATCAACACTGTTTCTGCGCAGTGCCGAATGTCATTGAATGCTATCAAGTGTATTGCCTCCACAAAATGGGGAGCCAATAGGAACCCTCTGCTGAGACTCTTCGTCTGTCTGGTTCTTTCCAGGATAGACTTCTGTGCTATAATAGTGTAAACTGCTAGTGCTCTTCACTTGAAGAAGCTAGAAAGCGTGCGCAATGCTGGCAATCGAACAGTCGCCGGTGCGTTCAGGACTACTCCAATTCTAAGCCTTCACTGTGAAGCTGGTGTAACGTTACTTCACATAAGGTACATCAAACTTGGTTTGAGATACCTCTGCAAAGTTCTTTCGCTCACGCAGCATATAAACCACTATATATTTTTCAATGATCCAGTGCAACTTCTCTCTATCCGCTTGCACTTAAACTTCCAAGGTTGTTAAATACCACCATTGACTACCAAGGGACATTTTTATCGAGAATTTTTACCAACATCCCTCCATGGGCATCTCTTTCTTTAACGACAAACCTAGAGCTGACTAACTTGCCAAAAGATTCCACTCCTAACGCCATATACTTGATTGAATAGTTCATTCAATTGCAACAGTACACAGACTTTGAACACACATATACTGATCGCTCAGACAGACTCCGGTACAGGCTGCGCTTTTGTGACTGATAACGTTTACACTGTCACCCATATGCTCAGTGTACACTGCTGAGGTGTATGGTATTCTCTACTCACTGTGACATTTCCATCCAGCTATCGATGAGCGACGTCACCTGCTCATCTGCACCGATTCTCTGAGTTTTGGACATCCGCGGAGAAATCGATAGATTACGGGAGCTAGAGAGAAATGTCGTACTAATGTGGGTACCCGGACATGCTGGGATACCCGGTAATCACTGTGCCGACTTGGAGCAGCTAACAGCAACTACGTTGTCCGTCATCTTTTGCGCGATTATGATGTGTTGAGGGCTGTGGCTGTGCATTGTCTTAAGCAATGGCAGGAGGAGTGGAACTCTTCTTCGAGTAAATTGCGACGTGTCAAGATGGCAGTGGAGCGGAGGATAGCACCGCTCCGCCTAAAAAGGTGTGAGCAAGTGGTCATCTCAATTTTCATTGTCGTAATGCAGGTATTGAGGGTCCTATGAGGAATGTTTTAAGCAATAATGCAACAAGCGTTAGTAAAGTGCTCTCAGTTCTCCGAGTAGCTGATTTATTTACGCAAATTTGAAAGAGTTCCCTGTTTTCTTTTCGTTTCATAAATGTTAATATTTCAATCACCATTTCTATTCTTTTTTTCTCCACACCATGTATCGGCAGGAGCTGTGGTTTTTGTGGTTTCTATAAAAGACCTTAGTTCTTGACTGGTGTTTGCACATTCCATCTGTGCAATGTTCTTTCACACACGTGAAAGTATCACATTTTTCTTTACGCTTAATTTAAGCTAAAACGAATGTTTCCATAGTCTCTTCACAGACTATATTTTTATATAATTCAACCTTAACTACATTTTATTTCTTCTTTTATAATTTCTCAATTGGTTCATTTTTATAAGCTTTGTTATTATTTTATTTTTAATTTTGTTGTTATATAAAATTCAGTTTTCTTTTACATTTATTATCTTTCACTTTCACCTCTACAATCGGTAATGACCATAGCTTTATAAAATTTGATATCGCTATTTAACAAATTATAAATAGGCATGTCCCTACCGAAAATCGAATTTTTCGCAGCTGATGTAGATATTTTACTTGCACATTCATTTTCACGGTTTAAGGCGATGTTCCAATTTTTTTTTTTTTTAAATCGATTTTTTTTTGTTCAATAATTTTCAACAAAAACATTTCAAAAATATATAAAAGAAAATTTAAGGTAAATTTCGAAACCGTTCCCATGATATTTACATTTCCATAAGTAGTAACCCGGTAATATATAAAATATATAAAAAAATATGTATATATTTATATATATATATATATTTATATATATATATATATATATATATATATATATATATACATATATATATATATATATATATATATATATATATATATATATATATATATATATATATTGAATTGAATTGAATACCAAAATAATAATGAATTTGTAAGTTAAAATTGAGTGGCTTCGCATAGTGGCTTCGTAGCCTAGTGGTCAAGGCAACCGCCCGGACAGTCGAAGTCTTAACTTCATACTGAGCAGTTGTTTTTACTATGCGGAGTGTGCAGTTATAAACTGAAAATTTAATTTGTTTTAAACAAGTTCTTTATTGTTCTACATTGTTTTAAACAATAATTTCTTTCTTACTTTCAAAATTCCAAGTGAATTTTACGCAAAGCTGGCCTCTACGCCAAGGCGCAATAATACCATACGTTCTAACAACCCTAGGAGGGAAATAGTTGACTCCCCATCCCCATCAACATCCCTGGAGAGTCTTCCGGGGACATTCGACTTTTCAAACCAAGAACCGTTCCCACATTTGGATCTCGACTCGAGTGGGGAAACTATCATAGGGATGGAGGAAGACGAACCCCCCAATCAACCCCATCTTGGCGCAGACTCCGTACCTACAACAAGTGGGAAAAACAAAAATAAAATTCGGGTAAGCACATTGTTTGCTCCCAAAAGAACCGCCAAACCCCCTGTCAAACCCAAATCCTACACCAAAACCCAAAACAAGTTCCACTCCCTAACGGACAACGAGACTAACGAGAACACGGACACAGACGAAGAATCCGAACCAAAAATATCGAAACCCCGCCCGCCCCTTCCCATAATCTTCCCTTCAATACCCAACAACGCAACAAAATTGACAACCTACATACAGACCTACGCAACAAAAGGGTACCACATCAAATACACTAACAACAACACAAACATATATATCCACAACGAACAAGAACGACAAAACATCATCACGGACCTGAACGCGGACGCAGACAACCACTTCTACACATACGCAAACAGAGAAACGAAAACACACGCATTTGTGCTCAGGGGCCTCGATAGTGCGCCGGAGACGGAAGAACTGCGTGTAGAGCTGACTACCCAAGGCATCGACATCCAAAAGGTTTTCAGAATGCGCAACACGAGGCGACCACTCTACCTTATTACAACAACCAACAATCACACAGTAAAATCACTCAACTCCAACTCTAAATTCATTTTTCACGTCCAGGTAGAGTGGGAACGCCATATCAACAAGAAGCAGATGATCCAGTGCCATCGCTGCCAGCAGTGGGGTCACGCCACAGCAAACTGCAGGCTCCCCCACGTTGCCTGAAGTGCGCACAGGGCCACCTGACACAAACTTGCGTCAAGACCCCTGACACACCTGCCACATGCGCAAACTGCGCTGGCTCTCACCCGACCAATTATATTGAATGTCCGGTGTACATAACAAAAATTAAAAATTTAGAAATAAACAAAACTCGGACTTTTAGGACTACTAAAACATACGTTGACGCTCCCATCCCTTCCAAAAACTCCTGGCAAAAACCCAACATCAACACACAACCCCCAAACCAAAACTTCCTTCCCAATAAACAAGATTTCCCAGCGCTCCCAACCACGAAACAAATTACGCACCGCCCCTCAAACAACACACAAAAACAACAACAACAACAACATCAAAAACAACAACAACAACCACAACAACAACATCATCAACAACATCAACAACAACAACACCATCAACAACAACCACAACAACAACCACAACAACAACCCATGGACGACATAACAGAATTGTTCGCAGAGATGGCTAAACTAAACGCGACGATAAACATTTCAAACATGCTGACAGCCATAAAAAACCTCAACAAAGCACTAGCAAAAGCAAAATCACCTAACGAACACTTCACAATATTTTTATCATTCGCGCAAAATGTTCACACGTACAACATTTAAACACAAAACAACACTAAACATCTGTTCATGGAACGCCAATGGAGTTATGGGTAAGATAGGTGAACTTACACACTTTCTACAAACTCACAACATACATATTTGCTTACTTAATGAAACTAAACTCAATAACACACACAAATTTAAGATACACAATTACACAATCTACAGAGCTGACCGACCACACCAGGGTACGACCCCCGCGGGAGGCGTTGCAATTCTAGTTGAACACAATACACCACACACACTAACACCAAACCCTCAAACCACACTGGAAACTCTCAACATAACACTCGAAGACAACACAATAATCTCCGCTGCCTACAACAAGCCACTAAACAACATGACACGCGCAGACCTCTCAACACTACTGCACAAAAACAAAACACTAGTGATCGGTGACTTTAACGCGAGACACACGGACTGGGGTTGTCACAGAAACAACACTAACGGCCTCACACTCAGAACATACATAAACACACACGTCGCCATCATACTCAGCCCTAACACACCCACACACTACCCTGCAAATGGAAGTACACCTTCCATAATCGACATTAGCATCAACAAAAACGTCCAAAACATCACTCACCCCATTTCACTTCCTGAACTTAACTCTAATCATAATCCCATCATATTTCACTTAAGCAACCGCAACACTGAATACACTTCCAAAACCATCACATCATACAAACACACAAACTGGGCGCTCTTCCGAAAAACACTCGACACGATCATCCCCATAAACAATCAAATACACACAACACAAGACATAGACACACAAATAGAGCGATACACAAACGCTATAAATGTAGCAAAACTAAAACACACGCAACAAATCAAAATCAATCCGCACAAACTTATTCTTCCACCACATATAACACAATTAATTCAACAACGCAACCACACCAGAAGACTATGGCAAAGGACACACATACACACATACAAAACGCAGTTAACTTCATTAAACACACAAATTAAACATCAAATAAAAACACACAAAAACACTACCTGGTCCCTTAAACTTGCCGCCCTCAACCCTAACGATAACTCCTTCTGGAAGCTAACAAAAACACTTAAAAAAGCGTACACCACAATACCAACACTCACACATAACAATAACAAAGCCACCACAGACGAGCAAAAATCAGAAATGATAGTTAACACATTTGAACAAATACACGTAACGCACACCCCAAATACACCCACACAAGATAAAATCACACAAGACACACTACAATACTTAAACACCCCGCACCACACTGACGCTAAAACGCTTGCCAGACTCCTTACCACCCCATCCGAAGTAACCAAACTAATCAGAACCCTACCCAACCGAAAAACCCCCGGCCCAGACCTAATAGAAAACCTTATCCTTAAAAACCTGTCAAGGAAATCCATTATCCAACTCCATTACATAATTAACGCCATCATAAAACTACACCACTTCCCAGCTGCCTGGAAAACTGCTACAGTCCATCCAATCCTAAAACCGAACAAAGATCCCCACATACCCCCGAGCTACCGCCCCATCAGCCTCTTAAATACCCTCTCGAAGCTCACCGAAAAAATCATCCTTTCCCGAGTCGACGATATCGACACAGGACTACATCTCACACCTGACCACCAGTTTGGCTTTCGAGCCATACATTGCACGGTGCACCAGGTGTGCAGAATAGCAACCGATATCGCGACTCAATTCAACAAACATAAAGTCACGGTCATGACCCTACTGGACATAGAAAAAGCCTTCGATACGGTCTGGACAGTAGGACTCATGGCCAAACTCATATCCTTCCAATTCCCTCCTACATTAACCAAACTAATTTTCTCTTACCTCTCAAATCGATCCTTCTCTACCAAAGTCAATTCCACACAATCTACCCCTAAACCCGTTGTAGCAGGAATTCCTCAAGGCAGCGTCCTTGGTCCCAAACTCTTTAACCTATACATCAGTGACATCCCCACCTTCCCAAACACACGCATAGCACAATACGCAGACGACACCGCTATATACAATCACTCTTTTAACGCACAAATAGCCACTAAACAAACACAAATACACATAAACATCTTAGAACAATACTGGCAAAAGTGGAAAATTAACATAAACACAGCCAAAACCGAAACCATAGTCTTCACACGTAAATTCACAAACAACACAATTCACACACCACTAAAAATACACTCTCAAAAAATCACACCCATGAACACAGTCAAATACTTAGGAATACATCTACACAGAACGCTAAAACACGGCCAACACATCAAACATGCATTAATGAAAGCCCACGCTGTCCTGTCCAAACTTTATCCTCTACTCTTCAAAAACAGCTCACTTTCCATAAAAAACAAACTACTCATCTACACCGCAATCATTCGCCCAATCATCACCTACGCAGCCCCAGTCTGGTGTAACGCACCGATCACCACCACACTACCCTTGCAACGCCTCCAAAATAAGTGCCTTCGGCTGGCTACCAGCTCTGATAGATACACCCGTATAACACAACTACACGAAGACACTAACATACCATACATTACAGATTTCATACAAGAAACATCACAAAAATTTTACAAAAGCACACAATATAATTCAAACACACTTATAAAAAACATAACACTTACCCGCGACAACAACACTACAAGTAAACTCAAACACAAGTTACCCTATCAAAACTTACCCATATTTCTAGAGGGGTTCCATGGGCAGAACACATAACACTAACACGCACAACCACACCTTACACTACTAACACACACGCACACTACACAACACAAAACAAAACATACTCTCATACAGAAAACTGTACATCCATCACAGACAAACATGTAAATATTTTAAATTAGTTAAGTTAGTCTGTAAGTTTTAACAAAAATATTGTTTTCAATATATTAAATGGGTTTTCTGGCACCTCCTTTCCCACAAAACACAATCCCAACACACAATGTACAACAAAAATTTATAACAAATACAATTACACAATGTTCAAGCGCACAACGCAATAACACTCATACACAGATATACACTCCCCTTGTGAGTAGGAGCTCTGACAAAACCAACCATGTTGTCCACACATTTGTATATAAGTACTAATGTATTAAAAAATAAAAATAAATAAAGAATGTTGAAAATGAAAATGAAATGCAACCGCCCGGCAAGCGGGAGACCTGGGTTCGATTCCCGGCGAAGCAGCACAATTTTAACTTTCAAAAATAATTATCTACTGATTATCTCCTAAAAGATGTAATTCTCACGGAACAATTCACCTGTCCTTATATTTATATATATATATATATATATATATATATATATATATATATATATATATATATATATAGAGATATATATATATATATATATATATATATATATATATATATATATATATATATATATATATATATATATATATATATATATATATATATATATAGAGATATATATATATATATATATATATATATATATATATATATATATATATATAATTTTTAAACATTTCACAAATATTTTTATTTGTATTTTCTTTATCTACGGTTACTATTAGTCTTTGTTTAATTTTGAATAATTTTTCTAAATTTATTTGAAATTTGTCACCTATTTTTATTATTATTTGGTTTTTTCCAACATTTAAAGGAATATCCTTGAATATAACACCGTTAATTTCATTTTCGTTATCAGAATGGATTGTCTGTTCGTCGGTATCATCTAAATTGGGTAGTAAACCTTCTAAAGAATCACTGACATTTATTTCTGGAAGTTCGTGGATAACCCAAATTATATGAGTGTCTTGAAATATTTTACAAATTAAATTTTTAATTAATTCAAAATTTATTTCGTCTAGCCCGGAACATATTTTGGGTGAATGAATTTCAAAAATGTCGTTTTCAATTAAATAATTTTTGATCTCGATAAGTCTATCTTTAATTGTATTTAACGTTGGTTTATCGAAGTAATTTGATTTTGTTATTAAATGTATTAATTTATATTTTTGTTCATATATTGGTTGTATTGCAAAATTTTGACTATTCATTTTTATATTTTGTAAATAATGTTTGCTATCGAAATTTTTATTGACTTCTAATGCGAAACCTTTATTTAATTTAAAATCTTTGCTTATACAATGTATTATGTTATTTGGTTTTTCAAAAATGTTTTTGTGGGTAAATTTTAGTTCGAATTTGTTTCGTATTCTCGATAAAGCGTCTGCATTGGAGTTCAATGTTCCTTTTTTATATATAATTTCGTAGTCGTATTCTTCGAGTTTAATACGCCATCTCATTAATTTCGAATTGGGGTCTTTTAGATTCATAAGCCAAACTAGTGGACGGTGGTCTGTTACGATTTTGAATCTCACTCCATAAACATATGGTCTAAAATATTTACATGCCCAAACTATTCCCAATAGTTCCTTTTCTGTTGTGGAATAATTTATCTCATGCTCGTTTAATGTTCTAGACGCGTATGCTACTGGTAGGTCTTTTCCTTTTACATTTTGGCTTAATACGGCTCCTATGGCGTAATTGCTAGCGTCAGTGGTTATAGTGAAGGTCTTTGTAAAATCAGGATATTGGAGAATAGGTGAATTTATTAATTGCAATTTTGAATTTTCGAAACTTTCAATATATTGTTTATTATTAGTATCTACTTTGTTTCCCTTTTTTAAATAGTTTGTTAAAGGTTTAGTTAGTTTGGCGAAATTCGGAATAAATTTTCTATAATAGCCAATAAGTCCTAGAAATTGTTTGATCTCCTTTTGAGTTTTAGGGATGGGAAAGGATTTTACTGCTTCGATTTTTGAAGGGTTAGGTTTTACTCCTTCCTGTGAAATAATATGACCCAAATAAGCAACTTCTTTCCTTAAAAACTCACTTTTATCTAGCTGTATTTTTAAATTATGCAATTTTAATGTTTTAAATACTTTTCTGATATTTCCAATATGCTCTTGTAAACTTGTTCCTAAAATAATAATATCGTCTAAATATACTAATTTTATTTAAATGTTCCCTTAAAGCATAATTCATCAGTCGCTGAAAGGTTGCGGGTGCATTCTTTAGGCCAAAGGGCATTCGTGTGAATTCGAAATGTCCTTTATCGGTGTTGAAGGCGGTTTTACTAATAGAATCAGGATGCATCTGGATTTGGTGGAAACCGGATGCTAAGTCGAGAGTTGTATAATATATATTTTTTCCTAATTTATCAAGCACTTCTGTTATGTTGGGTATCGGGAATTTGTCGTCTACTGTTTTTTGATTTAGTTTTCTATAATCGATGACCATTCGAAATTTCTTTTTACCGCTTGCATCTAATTTTTTAGGCACCATCCACACTGGGGATGACCAAGGTGAATAGGATGGTTGGATTATTTTGTCATCTAAAAGTTTGGCTATTTGGTTATTAATCTCGTTTTTATAAATCTCGGGGTGCCGGTAACTTTTTGTGTATATAGGGGTTTCGTCTGTAGTCGTGATTTTATGTTGTATTACACTTGTGTGTGTTAAGGGTTCTTTTTCTTTTGGGAAAATCATTTGGTATTCACAGATTACTTTAAACAGCTCTTTTTCCTCTTCTTCGTTTAAATGATCACTTCTAATATAAATTTCATTTAATTCGCTGTTGAAACAATTAGTATTATGGGCGTTAAAATATTCGAAGTTACATTCTTTATTGTTTAATATTGCCTTCTTATTCTTTAAATCAATAGACATGCCTAATATTTCTAGAGTGTTAATACCCAATAATAAATTAAAGTTTTTATGGAAATTATTAATATAACATTTAATCGGATTTTTATTAACATTGATTATAACATATGAATCTCCGGAAGATTTGCCACTAGCTGTTTTAAAAGTGAAGTTTTCTTTAAAAATTTTAAACCTATTGTTTTTTTTGTTTTCTGATTCCACAAAATTCTTGTTTATTAGATTAAGTGCTGCCTGTGTCTAAAAGTATAATATAATCTTTAATTCTGATAAAGGGTAATTTTGAATTACAGTTTATATTCATCAATTCTCCTGTTGTGTTATTTCGTCTAAGTCTAAAAAAGAGTTTTCGTCAGTGGTGTTTTCTGATTCGTCAATGTCTTCGACATTTTCGTGCAAAGGTAAATTATTATCATCTTCGTTTGTGTTAAGTTCTTCTACAATGTAATTTGGTGTGGTTGTGCCGAATTGTCTATTTTGTCTCATAAAGTAACTGTTAGGTTGATTGGAACTAGTTGTCATTCTGGATTGGGTTGACATGGGTGTTGGTGGTTTTTGTCTTTGGTTATTAATAATATTTTGACGTGGGGCGAATCTTTTGGGTTGGTTACTAGTAAAATTCCTGTAGATTGGTCCGGTAGGGAAGTTTGTATTTGCTAATGGAAATTTCGTAGGAGGAATATTCGGTAAAGGGCGGATTTTATTTTCTGAATATTGCATATATTGAAAATCATTTAATAATAATTTTTCAATATCACTAATAGTTTGCGGATTTCGTGTAGCCAAGTTATTTCGCATAGGGTCTCTCAATGAACTAATGAAATGAGTTACTATTAAAGACTCGTTAAATTTTTTTAATTCGTTTGCAACATTATTGTCATAGGTTGTGATAATTTTAGTTTTGAATAATTCAAATTTATCTTTTATATTATTTAATAAGTTCCTTGCATTTTTCGGAGAATTACAATCTCTTAAAATATCTAGAATAATAGTAGTAGGTTTTTGATCATTTTGGAAACAGCTTAATAAATGGGTTTTTAGGTTTAGCCAATTTTCAAATTTATAATTACGCAATTCCTCGGCGGCTTTATCCGTTATTTTACTTTTTATGTGAAATAATGCACATTTTTTTTGTAAATCCGTTATTCCGACTGTAGAATTTAATATGTCTACTATTTCGTCGCAGGTTATAATAAAAGAAGCTAAAAGTTTTGGGTTTCCATTAAAATTTGGAATACCGTCCAACAAAAATTTAATTTCAGATGTATTTGCCATACTTGTAGTATTACAATTTGAAATATTTGAGTCCTGCTCGATTTCGAGTATTGATTCAAATAAGGTTGATAAATTTAATGCCAGGTTGGCTTTTTTTTTATGCTAATCTATTTGTTATTTAAAATTCACTCCTATGTCGGGAGTTCGAAGTGTTAGCCGAATCGCACTTCTCTAGTAAACTAAATAATATGTTAGTTTTATAGTAATGCTTACAGTAATATTGTTAGAAGAATGTTGGCTATTGCAATCTTCATTTATGCGGCGGAGACTTCGGGCACTCGTTTTGCGGGCTCTGTGAAGTTGCTGGTGCTTAGCTTTGCGGGTTCCCTGCGTGTAACAAGACGGCTGCGGCTGTAGTGCTGCAGGTTCCCGGATCCTGGACGTATCTGATTTCTTGACGTTGGATTTAACCCTGGTATCGAGTTAAACGATTCTGCGGGTGTAGATTCTTCCTTGATCTTCCGAATGAACGATTAAAATCGACCGAGTACGTTAATAACGAATTGACGCTTTTTTAAATTTATTTAATAGCGTTTCGAACGTCACTCTTTTCGGATATCCTACCGACTGCGCCACTTTTATTTCTCACAATACAAGGTTAACAAAAAATGATATCTTGTATAATTTTATTGTACGTGTTTATTATGTTGTTTAAACAGAACAAGAACTGAACAGAATACGTGACTTATATCTAATATTCGGAACATTTATAGGTTTCGTAACTTCCACTTGTCACGTGACAATAAACATGTGTTGTCGGACAAGACAAAGAAATCAAATCATCAGCTAATAATGCAACATGTAATATGCTTATAATGCACCAATATAATATATATATATATATATATATATATATATATATATATATATATATATATATATATATATATTTATCCATAGGTACAAAGTATTAGGCGCATTGAATCATGTTTGTTGTTTGTGAGTTGAAGTGTTGTGCAGTACAAGATCAAAAGTTTCTATGTGTTCACAACATTTTAAAATTACGTTGTGAAACAAAAGAAACTTTCTGTCCTCAAACAACGATCGTACAGGATCCTAAATTCACACTTGTAATTATAACCATAAATTTATTGCTTGAAAATAAATAAATAGCCTAAATGATTATATAACAGTTAGTGAAGTTTAGAAACCACTCTTCGTCTCATCGTTGGAAAAAATTACAGTCGCAAGTGTTTACCAGGTTGATTATTTCGATAATAACCTATTAATACAATATCACAATACGAGCTAAAACTTGTGAATGCTGCTTTTCTGCGCAGTCTACCACAATTGTCGGTTGTCGGCATAAGAATGATTTTGTTAACCCAGTGAGCGCTGCCACCAATCTATTTGCTTTCGTGCGCATGTTCGCAACTGTCTCCAACTTCCACATTACACAATAAGTATTGGCCTTTTAAGAATTCTACATATATATGTATATATATATATATATATATATATATATATATATATATATATATATATATATATATATATATATATATATATCCATTGGTACATAGGATTAGGCTCATCGAATTATGTAAGTTGTCTGTCAGTTGAAGGGTTGTGTAGTTCGAGATCAGAAGATATCCACCGATCACAACACTTTAGAACAACGTTGAGAACCGATAGAGACCTTCATTCTTCAAACTACCATCGAGCGGTATCTTTAAATATATATATATATATATATATATATATATATATATATATATATATATATATATATATATAAATATATATATATATATATATTTATATATATATATATATATATATATATATATATATTTATTTATTTATATATATGTATATATATATATATATATATATATATATATATATATATATATATATATATATACATATATATATATATATATATATATATATATATATATATATATATATATATATATATATATATATATTTATCCAAGGGTACAAAGCATTAAGCGCATTGAATCATGCATGTTGTTTGTGAGTTGAAGTAATGTACAGTACGAGATCAAAAGTTTCTATGTGCTCACAATTCTTTAAAATTACGTTGTGAACCAAAAGAATCCTTATGTCCTCAAACCACGATCGTTCAGGAACTTTAAGTACAGACATATTTGCAATTATAGCTAAAAATTTATTGCTTGAAAAAAAGAAATAGCCTTAATGATTAGATAACTTACAATGAGTGAAGTTTAGAAACCACTCTTCGTCTCATCGCTGGAAAAAAATAGAGTAGCAAGCTTTTATCATGTTGGTAATTTCGATGATAAAAAATTTATACAATAGAATAACACGCACGAAAACTGAATGCTACTTTTATCACAGTTGTCGGTTGCCGGAATAAGAATGACTTCGTTAACCTAGTGAGCGCTGCCATCTACCTATTTGCTTTCGCGCGCATGTTCTCAACTATCTCCAACTTCCACAAATTGAATTTCACAATAAGCATTGGGCTTTTAAAAATTTTACATATATATATATATATATATATATATATATATATATATATATATATATATATATATATATATATGCGGGCTACCGGTAATTGTGGTAAGCTTTGCAGATAAGCAACATTTATAATAATATATATACAAATAATATATATTAATTTGTATTAATAAATTTAAATAACAATATACCAAAAAAATTGTATAATTAGGAAACAAGGTAATATATATTTTCAAAATCTAGAAATAAATGTGATAAATAAAGAATGGCCATTTTCTCTCAGTGACGTTATTATGATTTACAATAAATTTAAAGATAACATAATACAATCGTTAAATACAGCAGCTCCTATGTTTTATAAAATTTGCAGCACTAATCCTTAGTATACGGCAGTAAATTTAAAAAATGCGAGATCTGATAAAAATAAAGCTTATAAAATTTTTAAGGTGTCAAAACGCCACAACGATTGGGTTGCTTATAAACAGTTAAGAAACAAATACGTATCCTCGCTAAAATTGACTAAAAACGATTATTGTATGCATACAATAAATGAATGCAAAGGTGATTCAAAAAAATGTGGCAAACATTAAAAGAGAAATTTCAACAACAGTTGCTAATATAGTAAATAATATTTGAAAACTTTCTGGAAAATAATGAATCTGTAATTTGTGAGATATTTATCAATATTTTTTTAAATGGCACTATTTTAAA
The DNA here is from genome assembly GCA_944039245.1 of Nebria salina. Taxonomy (NCBI): domain Eukaryota; kingdom Metazoa; phylum Arthropoda; class Insecta; order Coleoptera; family Carabidae; genus Nebria; species Nebria salina. Next base: position 332,476 of record OX063277.1, read on the forward strand.
TGATAGGATTGCCCTAACTGAATATTATAAATACATTTTTGGGAATGGGTATAGTACCAGAAAAGTTAAACATTGCCGATTCAAAAATTTGCTGGAACATAAACTATCGACAGACCTAACTTATTACAAAAATTGGAAAAATATGGGATAGCACTATCAAAATGGTTTACAAATTATCTTACCAACAGAAAAAAAAAAATGACTAAATTTGGTGTATGGAGTTCATCAGTATTAGACTGTAACTACGGAGTTCCAAAAGGAAGTGTCTTACGACCAATATTATTTATAATTTATATAAATGAATTACCAAAAATTTTAAATGTATATAGTATCCAACTCTTTACTGATGATACGCCAATATATAACAAGCATAACAATCTCGATTTGTTAAATAGGGAAATTAATTTTGAACTTGGGAGAGTAAGTAATTGGCTGGCTGCAAATAATTTAAAATTAAATCATAATAAGACTAAATGCATGGTACTCGGGTAGCAAGGAATATATAAGGAAATATTAACTAAACAACTATTTGTAAATATAGGAGATTATGAAATTGAATATGTAGAGGAAATTAAATATTTAGGAATAATTAGAGATTGAATATAATCGTTTAGGGCGATGTTCCAATTTTTATTTTTCCAATAATTTTGTTAAAAACATTTTAAAAATATGTAAAAAAATTTAAGGTAAACTTCCAAACCGTTTCAGAGATATCTCCATTTCTATAAGTAGTAACCGGATTATAAATACGTGTTATATGACACTAAAATTAAACTTTAAACACGTTTTTCTCGGAACTAGATTTTTAAAAACGGTGTGCACTTTAGCTCAAAAACTTATTAAGCTATAGATTCAAATCTTTTTTTATCTTAACAATTTACTTATTACGCGGTTTGAAAACTGACATTTTGACATAAATCTACATTTTTACCATTTTTATTCAATCCCAAAGGTCCAATTTTGCGTACAAAAAAACAGGACTTTTCTTAAACTCACACTATTTTCTAGGTTTTATTAAATTTTTAACTCTTTATTGGTGTACGGTCTAGCTTATTTCTGACCCCATTAGATCTTATTGTTTTAGACCTTCTGGACTGGAGTTATCGTATTGAATATATATATATATATATATATATATATATATATATATATATATATATATATATATATATATATATATATATATTTATATATATATATATATATATACAATATATATATATATATATATATATATATATATATATATATATATATATACATATATATATATATATATATATATATATATATATATACATATATATATATATATATATATATATATATATATATACATATATATATATATATTTATCCATAGGTACAAAGTATTAGGCGCATTGAATCATGTTTGTTGTTTGTGAGTTGAAGTGTTGTGCAGTACGAGATCAAAAGTTTCGATGTGTTCATAACACTTTAAAACTACGTTGTGAACCCAAAGAATCTTTTTGTCCTCAAACTACGATTGTACAGGATCTTTAATTACATAAATATTTGCATTTATAGTTATAAATTTATTGCATGAAAAGAATAAATTGCTTTTATGATTAGATTACTTACAGTTAGTGAAGTTTAGAAACCACTCTTCTTCTCATCGTTGGAAAAAAATACTGTCGCAAGTTCTTACCATGTTGGTAATTTCGATGATAACAGATTAATACAAAATAACAACATGCACGAAAATTTGTGAATGCTGCATTTCTGCACAGTTTATCATAGTAGTCGGTTGCCGGAATAAGAGTGACTTCGTTAACCCAGTGAGCGCTGCCACCAACCTATTTGCTTTCTGAACGTCGACTTCCATAAACAAAATCAAATTGATGTTAGTTGCAACCGGCATGAGCATTTCAGGAATTACAGCTATGAAGCGTAAATACACACGTGGTGAACATATCTGATTACGCAGGAAATGAGAATATTTTGTGTTGTGAACAGGCAGAATTTCGTCGTGTAAATCAAAACGTTTCATTCGTACATGCAAATGATTATAGCTACTCTACGCAAACTGTTAATTGACAGTAAAATGGCTAATTTTAAGGGGTTAGGCTGCCCTAGAGATTTCAAGATTAGTAAAAATTTTTTTTGCTTAATCTATTCTTTAGTATCTTGAAAATAATACGCTAATGTTTTATACCCCGGCAAACTCTAAAAGAGCCTGAATTTCGAATATGGCCCGAGCGCAATAACGCTACAGGTTTACTACTTGAAACTTTAAACGCGTTTTTCTCGAAACAACATTTTTCAAGTTGGCCGGACCGATAGCTCGGACAAAACTTTACCGATTGGCTTGAAAATTTAGAGCATGCTATTTCTTCAAAAATCATTATAAGCAAAAAATTCTACGTACTTCTGTAGCTGTTTGTATATAAAATCAAAATTTGTTTAGTTCATGATTCTAATTTTTAAAATGCAAGAGATATTGGTCCGGCCGCAAAGGACTGAAAAAAAGAGGCGTCAATACTGGGAAGCCGCGATTTTGTTCCTCAGAGCTCGTAAACAAATTTATAAGCCCTGCTCAATATGCATATAGTCCTTTTTTCCAAATTTTGATTTATCGCATAGTTTTGCTGAAAAAAAAATTCACAAAATTGGCCTATTTTTTCCGCGTAACCCTTTAAGATTTAAGAGAATCAAAATAATTGAAATTTTTTTTTTGTCTTAAATTATACTTAAAGTTGTAAGTTTTGCAGGATTCAAATTACTCTCGAAAAAAGGTTCTTAATGATGTATTTTTGGGCAGATATTAGGCTACTATCAGCGCGCTCCTATAGGCAAGCATTCAATCAGAAACTACAACTTTATCATTAAACGCGTTTTTATCGCGTTTTTGAAACTGGGCGAAAATAGTACGCTTATACAAGCCAATCAATAGACATGAATGTTTTACCGTCTCAATAAATTGACAGTTTTCTATCGAACATCATAAGATTTTTTTTTATGATTGCTAGTTTTTTTTTATTATCGAATTCATATGCAATTTTTAGTTAAAAATCGTACTCCGTTTTTGAATCGCGCGTCATTTCTACAAAAATCAATATTTTTTAATACGGCTACGTAGTCCGAGAGCTTATATATTGCAGATTTATAATCTGTTGTTGTTTTTGTCTCAGGTCAATTAGTGGCTGCTCAACCCTTTCGCCCGATTATTGCTACTTCTAGAAACCTTCATAGGTTGGATGACACTAGCGCCCCCAATTTCATATATTTGGTAATGAAAAAAATTCATAATGTATTCAAATATATGTTTAATAAAGACATGTTTCTAGCTCTATAGTGGCTTTACCCCTTGAAGTATCTATAACGTGTACAACTAAGTTTCCGCCGTGTTTCCAAATAGTTTTTGACTGGCGGCGCAACATGTGGACGAGCATTATCATGCTAGAGTATAATTTCGTCGTGTCTGGAATAGTAGTCGGCGCGCTTTTCCTTGAGTGATCGACTCAATCTCATCAATTGTGCCAGTAATTGTTTCGTTCGGTTTGAGCAACTCATAATATTTATTTGTCTTCGATGTCAAGTTCACCGTTCTTAAACTTTTCATACCACTCACGACAACTTCTCTCACTTATGGCAGCCTCACCATATGCTTCTACAAGCAATCGATGCGCCTCAGCTGCAGATTTTTTCAAATTGAAGAAGTAAATCAAAAGTTCTCGCTAATGACGCTTATTCGGCTCAAAACTTGGCATTTTCGCACACTAAGGAATATATCATATTGACAAAAATCACAAATTTTTTAACGTTACCTTTTTTTTAAATTAGTTTTACGACTATTATTTTAAGTTTATGTTGTTACACATAATTCGAGCTTTAAAGTGGGATTTTAGCTCGGTTTTAGCTCGTAAAACCAGTTTCGAGCAAGCCGGGATTTTTACGTGGATTCCAAGCGTCGCTTCCGTTTTAAGAAATCAAGACGCATGCGCGATCTGCCTGCAAACGTTTACGCGCCCATATTTTAATAAATATGAATCTTGTTCATGATATGGAAATAAATTAACATGTCGTAGGTGTTACATCAGCAATTTTTGCTATATGTGAGTGAAGAAATTCCACAAGAACAAAATTATCTGCTGCTACTACTTCCATACCTTATTTTATAAAAATTCAATTTATTAGTATTGCACATCATAACAAAAAAAAAGTAAATAATATATAAAGCGCTTGCGTGAACTACCGTGGAAATAGCGCGGACGTTCACGTTAGTTACGGTATTAGAACCTCGTCTTTCGCTCGGTTTACTAACCCAATACCAGGCCTGAGGCTCGTTTGAAGCTTGTAAATTCGCGTAGATCGAGCTCGGTAAGTGTAACGTTTTTCGCACGGGTAATATAATGATAAAAAAATTCTGATACCGTCATTTTCAATTAATTAATTATTGCAAAGATGGATTGGTCATCGGAGCATGGATAAACAGCGAAAGAATTAAAATGCTTCCATTTGCTTTGCCAATGTATCGGTTGACATTCGACCTACAGAGCAAATGTAGCAAAAGTAAATGATTTTTGACAATATTATATGCTTGAGAGATATAACAATTTGATTTACATTTAAAAATTCTTTATAAAAACATCTTATATAGTTTTGAATATTTTATGACATTTAAAATTTTTGAAAATATATATTGTCAAAAAATAAATAAAATGTAAAACAGACACTCATATATCTATGCTGGATAATTGTGTTATAAAAAAAATTTAAATACATATCACTAAATTCTCACTAAGTTCTAAAATATATATTATAATATTGTCAAAATTCAAATGAACTCATCATTTAAATTTGTTCCATTTGCTCTGGATGAAGGTCGAATGCCGACCTAAATGTTTGCAAACCAAATGGCAGAGTGAAATTTTATGCAACTTCAATACAAGTGTACAAATGCATGCATATCAATGCGACGGTCTTGCTAGTAGAGCTGTTTCAGGTAAATCGATATCATTCGGTTTGGTTTGTCCATGTCCCAAATATTCGCAATGATGTTCGACTTAGGGACGATCGAGCTCTGTACTAGCTTGAACTCTAATCAACATATCTATCCACATATTTTGTTCTTTTGCCACACAATTGAAATAGAAGTAAAAATAGATCGTTTAGCATAGTGATAATAATTCTATCCGCTACAACCTGATTTTTAGTTGTAAGAATTATATCATTTTTCAATACACATGATACAATATTCAATCCAAGATAGATATTTGTGTCAGTGTTGGTTCGATTGATTAATTGAAGGCTTTAAATATATTGTTTATTTATACATAAATTGTTTGTTTTGGAAATTATTTTGCTTAAAATTATATTATAAAATGCATCAGAAATAAATTGGTGATAAGTGCTATATGAAACTATTTAATCAACAGCCTATAAAAAGAATATCAAATTCTTTTATAGTCTTTTTAAAACAATTAGCAAAAAATATATTCCGTTCGGATATTCATAAAATGATTTAATTGGATTTGTATTTCAATTTAAAATACATGAAAGTATAATTATTTTCATTTGGTAAAACTAATAGATGTTAATAATGCCATAAATTCTAGATTCCACGAATATCTGCAATATTTACTCAATCAAAGTAATTCATTTGTTCGACTTTGACACAGGCCAAGACGGTCGTTGAGTACCAATGAGATTATTCATAGTTTCCGCTGTCTTACAGTTTAATTGACTCAAATTAATATTTGCCATATTTTTTAATACTACTATTGCTTTTAAAAATACAATTTTTATCATAGTTCTTAAAATTTGTGGTTGACACGTGACATGGGTGCAAGAAGAATGGCGTTATTACTATAATTGTATTAAAATATGTCATCAATTTTAAACTCAAATATGTCGGGGTTTTATGTTTCCGACGATTCAAAGAATGTTCTTTCTACCGACGCCTTTTTAATATCTGATAAAAATTCTTTCGTATCCATTGTACTAGCTTTTACTAAAGAAAGAGCAGAGTTATTCCATTCGCTCGATATGTATGTATGGGTAGAGAGTCCTGATTATGTCATAGTTGTCATTATAAATTGAAAAAGCTGAAATGTCTGTCACTGAACTTTTTATACGCATTTTAATTAGATCGATAGAGCTTAAAAAAATTTGAAAATTTTCAAAGTTTTATAAATTCTAATGATCTAACCCAAATGCGCATAAGCCACACTTAATAAACCGATCAAATTATTTTAAACATGCAATTAATTAGAAATTATCTGATGAAATAGTATCGCATAAATATTAGTATAGAAAACGTATTACCAATTATTGCGACCAATAATTCGAACTTTATTTTATGTTGGACTGGAAAATTTAAAAAATGATAATTTGGGATGTTACGTTCGCGATTTTTTTAAATTAAAATAAACATCTTATATTAATTTTAAAGAAATTTGGAACTTGGATAAATGTAATAAAAAGATCGTCCGCTAAATATATCCGCAATTCACACTAGTGAAACAATCACAAACAATACAAGAACAATTCAATATAAGATCAGATATCTTATCGAGATAAAATGGAAACTGGAGAACATGCATGGATTTAAATTGTTGTGGCATAGCATATGACATCTCCCGGGGATGGAATTATAGTAGCGCGGGTACCACTACAATACTAAGCGCTGTATAGCTTATGCATTGCGTTATACGTCTGTGGTTCAGCGACTAACATGCCGCACGCCAGCATATGTACAGCTTCAAGTCAATGCAGTAAACGTGAGCAGTATTGAATGTAATATTGAAAATAAAAGTTATGCGAAATATTAATATCTTTTATTTTAATTCCAGCTAATTTTGCTGTAAGTACTACCGTTTTTGAGTTAAAACAATATCGAAAATAACTCTTGTTTTGTATTTAATATCTTTTATTTTCATTCTAGTTAAAGTTGCTGTAAGTATTACCGATTTTGAGTTATTGCAGAAAATGCAAAAAATGTTTATTGTCAACATGCTCCTCCGGTTGAAATATAGATTTCAAAAATAGAAGGTTTACCTGCCAGGCATATGCAAATCTTAAGTTTGAAGTTTCATAATTTTATCTTTTACCGTTTAGGCTTTAGAGCGGACACATACACAAACAGACTTCAAAAATAGTCAGACTCAATTCAGATAAGGTCAAAAGATAGATTTCCGGTAAAATCTCGACACCGAAATTTTACATGATTGCAATACTTACTTATACTGCGTATAAGAATGTAAAAATATATAAAAGACCAACAAATAAATCGCTACAATTATTTCTACTCGACGGTAATTCAAATAAGAGACGCTTGGTAATAAGTTAAAAGAATAATATATTTATTTCCTAGTACCATTATACTTACATAAAAGTAATTAATTCCGTAAATAACAACAATATAATGCAGAATTTCGAGATATTCATGAAGGATCCATTGCTGAACACCTAAAACAAATAAACCTTAGAAAAACGCCTTACTGAATATAAATACTAAAAATGAAATCGTTTTATACGTTCCATTTATGATTTTTATATAATAGATACACATAAATATATATACCACATTTATAAAATATTTATTTCATTAAGGGGTTATATACAGTTAGAAATTAAAACGAAATTATTTTTCGTAATGTACATATATTTAAATACACACACAGTAAATTTTAATTCAATCCGGCGATAATTTTCGAAGTTACACGCGTAAAAATTTTTTTACTCTTTGTGAAGTGCTTTTGAAATTTTAAATGCGTTTTTCTCAAAAATGTGTTTTTAAGTCGGTGACCAAGATTTCTCGGAAACGGCTGAACCGATCAGTTTCAAATTTTAATACAAGCTTCTTAAGAATATTTTTTAGTAATTATTTTTTTAAAAACAATCAAAGGCCAAAATTATGAACAAAATTAGATTTTTTTTTGAAAAGCCGCCATTTTGTCAAAAAAATTATTTTGCTTATTCCTTCGATTAATTACAAGATTATACATTACTTTAACGAAAACCGTTTGGTTTCTTCATTTTAGATTATCCAGTCCAGAGATATCGTGGTCACCGTAAGATTTCTTTTTTGAGAGGAGCTCCTGGAGATCAGCTATAGCAGCCTTCAAAATTAATTTTTAACAAATACAAAAATGCTAAAATACAGTTAAAAGTTACCATAATATATGAAAACATTTTACAAAAATAAATTTAAATGTCTTCTCAGGAAAATTCTTGCAAAATCGCTTTTTTTGGGCCTCTTGTATATAACTCCTTAAATCAGACAATTACAAAATATACTCAAATTCATAGTAAATGCCTTTTAAGCAAAAAAATTCGAAAATTTTGGTTTTTGAAGCCGATGGTTACGGCTATTTTTAAACGAAATGAGAATTTCAAATCCAAATGATTACATGTTTGATGCAATGTCAGCATTTTATGCAAACTAATGAGAACCTTCAAAAAGTAGTAGAATATTTTGTCGTCTATTTTGAAGTCAACTTTAATTCATATAGCGAATCTTTTCTGAGCAACGACAATATAAATTTTTGAATATTAAGTCCATATTTAAGAACTATATTAATAATTGTTGGAAATAAAAAAAAAAAATCGATTATATGGCTTAGCTCATATAGCTTCATATATTTAAACATTATAGAAATGTATGAATCATTTTTAATATAGACATCACGGAAGATATTTATACTTGCATTTTGTTCATATCTGATTGACGCAAATAAAACAAAATTAATGAATTATTAATTAAAAATAAATGAACCCCAACAATAGTTTAGTTTCATTTATTGTAAAGTCATGCGATATGTTTTAAACCAGGAGAGAAGTTCATAGCAAACACGTACCTTTTCTACTTTTATATGAATTGAATGCAATATGACCGTAAGAGTTTAAATCCCAATCAGAAGAAAATTATTATTATTTATGCCGCTATATCGTATCGTGTGATGCGTAGTAGGTATTGGCCGTGATTGACGAAACCTGTTGCCCTATATTTTCTAAATATGGTAGGGCAAACGGAGTAACCAGTCGACGTACTATTTTACTAGAGTAAATTACAGATTGGACTAGAGAAACTTCATAGTTACTGTGAGGGTCATGCATTAGCCACTAGAAGCCACAGACGCCACAGACGCCACTCGAAGATAAGATGTGGCTCTTTTTACTTTCTTATACGCAGTTGGAATCGTTTCAGAGAAGGTCAAGACGTATATATCCGTTAAAATTTCGAGATCGAAATTTTTCACAATTACAATAATTACTTATACAGCGTATAAGAAAGTAATTCAAGGTGCCCATCAATAATTACTGATTAATTACTATTTAAATAATTTGACATACAATTATAGCACCTTTTTTATACTTCCTACACTTCTCGGGTTTTGTGTTTTTGCTAGATACCACAGCAATCATATTCAACATTCGGATGTTTAGTTTTTGATTAACTTTCTTATACGAAGTAATAAGTAAGTATTGTTATCATAAAAGCATTCGTTCTCGAGTTTTTAACATAAATATACATTTTTCCCATCTCTGAATAAATTTTGACGAATTTTGGAAAGTGTATGTGTCTATATATGTTTGTCTGTATGTGTCGCAGCCTAAATGTTTAAGGGAGGAAATACAAGTAAAATAAATTTTTTAACGATTTTTTTTATGACATAAATCAATTGCCTATACATTTAAGATTTATCCTGTAAAATATCTAGGCAATCGGAAATGTAGTGACCGAGATATAACCATTTTTACTTTCTTAAACGCAGTACAAGTATTGTAATCATGAAAAATTTCGATCTCGAGATTTTAACGGAAATATACGTTTTGATCTTCAATGTATTGATTCCGACTATTTTTGGAAAGACATCCGTCTGTGTGTGTCTGTGTGTGTGTGTGTCTCTCTGTCTGTCTGTCTGTCTGTCTGTATGCGTGCTTGTGTTTGAGCGTTCAACAGCTTTTACGGTTGAAGGTAAAATTATGTAACTTCAAACTTAAGATTTCTATGTTTCTAGAGAGAAAACTTTTTTGAAAACAATATTCAAACTGGAAGTACATTTTAACTCTAGTCATTTTGTTGCGGTTTCTGCAATTACTCAAAAATGGTTGCACTTACAGAAAAATTGATGAAATTAAAATTATAGATATAAGCCTTTTTGAATAACCTTTATTTGAAACTTTTTTCAAATAAGGTACCAGAAACAAAAACGACTTTTACAATTGATTCTGATTTTAATTATTTTCACATAAATCGTATCAACTATGCCTGTAAATTGCTTAAAATTACTAAAAAACAAAAAAACTTAAATAATTTGAAGTTTGACATTTAATGTTTATTCTAAAAAATATAATTAGTGAAAAAGGGTGCCAAAGTTTAGTAAATTATTATTAATAAAAAAATAAAAAAAAGGTTATCATGGATGGTCTGCAGTGCGATATTGGCCAGAATACGCACATCTTCAGCAATAAATCCGACGAGGAACGCTACACTTGCCAGGAGCACCGATCGTGGAGTTGCAGCAAAGAGGCAAGAACTGCTAGAAAACAGGCTCAGGCTGAACTCAACGATTTCTATGAACCACTAAAATCATGAAAAAATTAGCATTAAATAATATTTAGGGGTGCTTAAATTCGAAAAAACAAGATGGAAAGTTCATCTTTTATCAGATTAAGTTTTTTTTTTTATGAAATAACGGTTTTTTTTTCTAGTTTCGGAGGTTCATATAGAACAAAATACATCTGAGAATAAGGTTCAGAATATTTATGTTTCGGGTCCCCAGAGTTCCCGCCAGTTGGGTCCGCACGCCTAACGCGACCTCCTTTCGGCGTAGCGTCAAGGTCACACAGGGGTCGGGCATATTTAAAAAAAATCGTGAGTGAAGCTGAATGTTTATCAAATGCAATAAAAGAAACCCGGAAAGTGTATGTTGTTTCATATTCCCAAAAAAAATTCTCAAAAAACGTCGATTTTTCAGGTAGTTACTTGTATTTCCCCCCTTAATGTTAAAATTATGAACTATTATCTTAATATTTTTATACGTTCTCCAAAAAAACTTATTTTTTTCAAAATAATATTCAAACCGATAATGCTTATTAACTCTTGTGGATTCTGCAATAACGAAATAATGATTGCAAAATTTGTTACGAACATTATTAAAGATCTTTATAATTCGTTCAATTTTTGTTTGAAACAGTTTTTCTACATATTTACTTTTACATAAACCGTATAATCGGCGTCTATCAATTAGTTAGCAGAAAAACAAAATAGATTCAAATAATTTGGAATTTGAACTTGGAAAATTATTGTAATTAATACACTTATGGAAAAAGTTTTTCAAAGGTTAGTAAAATGATATAAATTATTAATATAATAAAAATATATATTTTTTACTATATAAACGAAATTCTTACAAGAAAGTTCAGTTTAAAGTATTGCGGATATTTTTTATGGCTCATCGTGCATTCCAGAGAACTCGCGTCGTTAGGGTATGTGTTTTGTGTTTCTAGTGAGAAGTTTTTTTTCGTATTAAATGATGGTTATAACGTAGCAAACACAGTGTATTCTAGAGTAGAGCAGAACATTTGCTTAAGTTTTGTTATACAATAGGTAGTCTAAATTGTCGATATATTCAAAATCTTCTAAATTTTCAAAATATCAAATATGTCGAATATATAGCAGATCTTTATAATATAGAGTGCAATACAATATGAAGTATTAACATTAACAAGTTAGATTATAGTTATTGAAAAAAATGATTGAGGACGATGCCTCCATAAATTCTTGCGCCAATGCAGTTATTTTGACTAGATTTGTCAAAATGGTTTCTCTATCAAATACAGTACTTTTTCTTTGTATTTTTTTTAATGCACAAAATAAAACGATACTTTTGTCAGTCAAAACAGATTGGAATATTTAATATAACAGATTCAAATTTTTTACAGATAGCATAAGCAACATTTTTTTATTATATAAACCATTTTATTGTCAATAAACAGTTTGCGTACACTAGAGATAATAATTATTATTAGAGAAAATAATTACATGTACGTATCACAAGTTTTAGTTTTCGCAACGCAATAATGTTGGTTCACGACACAAAATATTAGAATTTCCTACGTAATCAGAAATGTTCATCACATGTGTATTTACGCTTCATCACTATAATCCTGCAACTAGGTGCAATTTGTTGCTGTTTTGTGAAGTTGCCAATAGTCTTCGTTCATATACATGAATTTTTACTTTCTTATACGAAATTATTAGTAAGTATTGTAATCATGAAACATTTCGAACCCGAAATTTTAACGGAAATATATCTTTTGACATTCCCTGAATCGAATCCGGATATTTTTGGAATGACGGTTGAAGATAAAATTATGAAACTTCAAACTTAAGATTTGTATATGTCTGGACAGAAAACCTCTTATTTTGGAAAACAAAATTCAAACCGCAAGTGCATGTTTACACAAGTCATTTTTTTGCGGTTTCTGCATTTTATTCAACAATGGTTGCACTTACAGAAAAATTATTAATTTAAAAATTATACATATTAGCATTTTGAACAAACTTTATTTGAAACTTTTTTTCAAATAAGGTACCAAAAACCAGAAAATGGCTATTGAAATTATTTAACAGAAAAACAAATAACTTAAGCAATTTGAAGTTTGACATTTTATATTTATTCTAAGAAATATAATAAGTGAAAAAGGGTGCCGATGGTTAGTAAAATATTATTAATTAGAAAAATAATAAAAATGTGGTATGACCTATCCCATATGCGTAGAAGAAAGTTCAGTGCATGATACTGCAGATGTTTATTCATGTTGTTCTATCTTTCAAAACTTCTTTTGTTAAATATTCTATATAAAATTTGACTGACGTATGAACACATTAGTAGGTGTTTTTGTGCCACCTCATTGGATGGTAATTGGCATGAAATATTGAAATCTCTAGCCATTAGCTTGAAGCAAGTATTCTTTCTGAAAAAAGCTATACAAAATTTTAAAACCTTTAATTTTTAACAACAGAATTTTTCTGTAACTGCAATCATTTTTGAGTTATTGCCGAAACCGCCAAAAATAACTTGAGTAATCAAGGACTTCGGTTTAAATTAATTTTTCAAAAATTTGAGGGGCATACCTTAGACATATGCAAATCTCAATTTCATAATTTTACCCTTACGTCATTCCAAAATTAGTCGGAATCGAATCAGGTCAAAACGTATATTTCCGTTAAAATCACCGAGATACGTCAGGCAAATTTTATATAGAATACTTAACAAAATAAGTATTTAAAAATAGAACAACATGAATAAAAATTCATGTATATGTACGGGAACGAAGACTATTGGCAATTTTACAAAACAGCATCAAATTGCAGCTAGTTGCAGAAATATAGCGATGAAGCGTAAATACCCATGTGATGAACATTTCTGATTACGCAGGAAATTCTAATATTTTGTGGCGTGAACCAGCATTATTGCGTTGCGAGAACTAAAACTTGTCATACGTATGTACAAGTAATTATCTCTAATGCACGCAAACTGATTATTGACATTAAAATGGTTTATATCATAAAAAAATGTTGTTTATGCTATCTGTAAAAAATTTGAATGTTATATATTAAATAGTCCAATCTGTTTTGACTGACCGATAAATCTAAGATTTTCTTTTATTTAAATTAAATAGTAGGATAGCATCGAAACACAAGTTATTGTGTGGTGAATATAACTCTTCGCTTTGCTATTCTGCAAACCTACGTAAAAGGCTAAACAGTGCCCATCAGGGTCTACCCACGACCCATCTTTAAAAGAAAACAACATCAGATTGGCAACCTGCTGTTCCACAACCGGACCACGTCGCCTGAAAGATATCTGCTGTCCTCTTGAAGAATCTGAAGACTAGAAGAACAGAAGAACCCGGTGATGCCCGTAAAACATCCCTCCACAATTATATTATTACTACCATTGTAAGTTAATCATAATTTACTTATAATATTATCACACAAAGAGATACTTCTAGCAAAGACTAGTAATAAAAGTATCAAGAGACCGACATAGTCTCAACACACATATTTATGAACAATAGTAGTTCATCGGAATCGGAACACGTAACTTCAGATTCCGAAGTCGAAAATAGTCAAACTACCAAAATCTCGGTACAGAGAATTTCTTTGAGACCAAGTAGACTAAATAATTTATATTTAACAATGTCTACTACGACAGTAGCAGAACTCAAAAATCTGTCAAAAATTATTCCTTCATATGACGGAATTATTTAAATTCTTAACAACTTCATATCCGCTGTAGATGAAGTACATTCCGCATTAACTAACATACAAATTAATGATATCCAACGAACATACTTGTTTGGATTATTAAAAAATAAACTAACTCACAAAGCCGCTGAATTATTATCAGAAAATAAATTCTCAACTTGGGACGAATTGAAAACGTATTTAACTACTAATTTTTGCGACAAAAGCACGGCAGAGACTATATTATTAGAAATATTACAAATTAGAAATAAAATCAATTCCGAAGAAACCTTAGTTTTAAAAGTATAGAAAACATAGTGACACAGAGTTGCGCAGCTGAAAAACATTTACATTCTATCTATCTCTGTCACTCCTCATCTTCTATCCTTTGTTTATCACGTAGGTCTGGTAGCTGTCGAAAAAGATGTGATGTTGGTTGCAGCGCCGAAGGCTAAACTTCTGGTGTGACTTTCTATATGCGTGTGTGCATGTTTATGCATGTGTGTGCATGTGTGTGCATGTGTGTGCATATGTGTACATGTGTGTGCATGTGTAAGCATGTGTGTGCATCTGTGTGCATATGTATGCATGTGTGTGCATGTGTGTGCATGTGTGTGAATGTGTGTGCATGTGTGTGCATGTGTGTGCATTTGTGTGAATTTAAGTGCATGCGTGTGCATGTGTGTGCATGTGTGTGCATGTGTGTGCATGTGTGTGCATGTGTGTGCATAAGTGTGCATGTGTGTGCATGTGTGTGCATATGTGTACTTGTGTGTGCATGCGTAAGCATTTGTGTGCATCTGTGTGCATATGTATGCAGGTGTGTGCATGTGTGTGCATGTGTGTTCATGTGTGTTGTGTGTGTGCATGAGTAGTCATGAGTGTGCATGTGTGTGCATGTGTGTGCATGTGTGTGCATTTGAGTGCATGTGTGTACATGTGTGTACATTTTTGTACATGTGCGTGCATGTGTGTGCATGTGTGTTCATGTGTGTTCATGTGTGTGCATGTGTGTGCATGTTTGTGCATGTGCGTTCATGTTTGTGCAGGTGTGTGCATGTGTGTGCATGTGTGTCCATGTGTGTGCATGTGTGTGCATGTGTGTGCATGTGTGTGCATGTGTGTGCATGTGTGTGCATGTGTGTGCATGTTTGTGCATGTGTGTGCATGTGTATGCATGTGTGTGCATGTGTGTGCATAAGTGTGTATAAGAGTGCAAAAGTGAGCATAAGAGTGCATGTGTGTGCATGTGTGTGCATGTGTGTGCACGTGTGTGCATGTGTGTGCATGTGTATGCATGTGCGTGCATGTGTGTGCATGTGTGTGCATGTGTGTGCATGTGTGTGCATGTGTGTGCATGTGTGTGCATGTGTGTGCATGTGTGTGCATGTGTGTGCATGTGTGTGCATGTGTGTGCATGTGTGTGCATGTGTGCGGATGTGTGTGCATGTGTGTGCATGTGTGTGCATGTGTGTGCATGTGTGTGCATGTGTGTTGTGTGTGTGCATGAGTGTTCATGAGTGTGCATGTGTGTCCATGTGTGTGCATGTGTGTGCATGTATGTGCATGTGTGTGCATGTGTGTGCATGTGTGTGCATGTGTGTGCATGTGTGTGCATGTGTGTGCATGTGAGTGCATGTGTGTGCATATCTGTGCATGTGCGTGCATGTGTGTGCCTGTCTGTTCATGTGTGTGCATGTGTATGCATGTGTGTGCATGTGTGTGCATGTGTGTGCATGTTTGTGCATGTGTGTGCATGTGTATGCATGTGTGTGCATGTGTGTGCATAAGTGTGCATAAGAGTGCAAGAGTGTGCATAAGAGTGCATGTGTGTGCATGTGTGTGCATGTGTGTGCATGTGTGTGCATGTGTGTGCATGTGTGTGCATGTGTGTGTATGTTTGTGCATGTGTGTTGTGTGTGTGCATGAGTGTTCATGAGTGTGCATGTGTGTCCATGTGTGTGCATGTGTGTGCATGTATGTGCATGTGCGTGCATGTGTGTGCATGTGTGTGCATGTGTGTGCATGTGTGTGCATATCTGTGCATGTGCGTGCATGTGTGTGCATGTGTGTGCATGTGTGTGCATGTCTGTGCATGTGTGTGCATGTGTGTGCATGTGTGCGGATGTGTGTGCATGTGTGTGCATGTGTGTGCATGTGTGTGCATGTGTGTGCATGTGTGTGCATGTGTGTGCATTTGAGTGTATGTGTGTACATGTGTGTACATTTTTGTACATGTGTGTGCATGCGTGTGCATGTGTGTGCATGTGTGTGCATGTGTGTGCATGTGTGTGCATGTGTGTGCATGTTTGTGCATGTGTGTGCATGTGTGTGCATGTGTGTGCATGTGTGTGCAAGTGTGTGCATGTGTGTGCATGTGTGCGCATGGGTTTGCATTTGTGTGCATTTGTGTGCATGTGTGTGCATGTGTGTGCATGTTTGTGCATGTGTGTGCATGTGTATGCATGTGTGTGCATGTGTGTGCATAAGTGTGTATAAGAGTGCAAAAGTGAGCATAAGAGTGCATGTGTGTGCATGTGTGTGCATGTGTGTGCACGTGTGTGCATGTGTGTGCATGTGTATGCATGTGCGTGCATGTGTGTGCATGTGTGTGCATGTGTGTGCATGTGTGTGCATGTGTGTGCATGTGTGTGCATGTGTGTGCATGTGTGTGCATGTGTGTGCATGTGTGTGCATGTGTGTGCATGTGTGTGCATGTGTGCGGATGTGTGTGCATGTGTGTGCATGTGTGTGCATGTGTGTGCATGTGTGTGCATGTGTGTGCATGTGTGTTGTGTGTGTGCATGAGTGTTCATGAGTGTGCATGTGTGTCCATGTGTGTGCATGTGTGTGCATGTGTGTGCATGTGTGTGCATGTGTGTGCATGTGTGTGCATGTGTGTGCATGTGTGTGCATGTGTGTGCATGTGAGTGCATGTGTGTGCATATCTGTGCATGTGCGTGCATGTGTGTGCCTGTCTGTTCATGTGTGTGCATGTGTATGCATGTGTGTGCATGTGTGTGCATGTGTGTGCATGTTTGTGCATGTGTGTGCATGTGTATGCATGTGTGTGCATGTGTGTGCATAAGTGTGCATAAGAGTGCAAGAGTGTGCATAAGAGTGCATGTGTGTGCATGTGTGTGCATGTGTGTGCATGTGTGTGCATGTGTGTGCATGTGTGTGCATGTGTGTGTATGTTTGTGCATGTGTGTTGTGTGTGTGCATGAGTGTTCATGAGTGTGCATGTGTGTCCATGTGTGTGCATGTGTGTGCATGTATGTGCATGTGCGTGCATGTGTGTGCATGTGTGTGCATGTGTGTGCATGTGTGTGCATATCTGTGCATGTGCGTGCATGTGTGTGCATGTGTGTGCATGTGTGTGCATGTCTGTGCATGTGTGTGCATGTGTGTGCATGTGTGCGGATGTGTGTGCATGTGTGTGCATGTGTGTGCATGTGTGTGCATGTGTGTGCATGTGTGTGCATGTGTGTGCATTTGAGTGTATGTGTGTACATGTGTGTACATTTTTGTACATGTGTGTGCATGCGTGTGCATGTGTGTGCATGTGTGTGCATGTGTGTGCATGTGTGTGCATGTTTGTGCATGTGTGTGCATGTGTGTGCATGTGTGTGCATGTGTGTGCAAGTGTGTGCATGTGTGTGCATGTGTGCGCATGGGTTTGCATTTGTGTGCATTTGTGTGCATGTGTGTGCATGTGTGTGCATGTGTGTGCATGTGTCTGCATATCTGTGCATGTGCGTGCATGTGTGTGCATGTGTGGACATGTGTGTGCATGTACGTGCATGTGTGTGCATGTGTGTGCATGGGCGTGCATATGTGTGCATGTGTGTGCATGTGTGTGCATGTGTGTGCATGGGTGTGCATGGTTGTGCATGTGTGTGCATGTGTGTGCATGTGTGTGCATGTGTGTGCATATGTGTGCATGTGTGTGCAAGTGTGTGCATGTTTGTATAAGTGTGTGCATGTGTGCTCACGTGTGTGCACGTGTGTGCATGAGTGTGCATATGTCTGCATATCTGTGCATGTGCGTGCATGTGTGTGCATGTGTGTGCATGTGTGTGCATGTGAGTGCATGTGTGTGCATGTGTGTGCATGTGTGTGCATGGGTGTGCATGGTTGTGCATGTGTGTGCATGTGTGTGCATGTGTGTGCATGTGAGTGCATGTGTGTGCATGTGTGTGCATGGGTGTGCATGGTTGTGCATGTGTGTGCATGTGTGTGCATGTGTGTGCATGTGTGTGCATGTGTGTGCATGTGTGTGCATATGTGTGCATGTGTGTGCATGTGTGTGCATGTGTGTGCATGTTTGTATAAGTGTGTGCATGTGTGCGCACGTGTGTGCACGTGTGTGCATGAGTGTGCATATGTCTGCATATCTGTGCATGTGTGTGCATGTGTGTGCATGTGTGTGCATGCGTGTGCATGTGTGTGCATGTGTGTGCATGAGTGTGCATGTGTGTGCATGTGTGTGCATGTGTGTGCATGTGTGTGCATGTGTGCATGTGTGTGCATGTGTCTGCATATGTATGCATGTGCGTGCATGTGTGTGCATGTGTGTGCATGTGTGCATGTGTGTGCATGTGTGTGCATGTGTGTGCATGTTCGTGCATGTGTGTGCATGTGTGTGAATGTGTGTGCATGTTTGCATGTGTGTGCACGTGTGTGCATGTGTGTGCATGTGTGTGCATGTGTGTGCATTAGTGTGCATAAGTGTGCATAAGTGTGCATGTGTGTGCATGTGTGTGCATGTGTGTGCATGTGTGTGCATGGGTGTGCATGTGTGTGCATGTTTGTGCATGTGTGTGCATGTGTGTGCATATGTGTGCATGAGTGTGCATGTGTCTGCATATGTGTGCATGTGCGTGCATGTGTGTGCATGTGTGTGAATGTGTGTGCATGTTTGTGCATGTGTGTGCATGTATGTGCATGTGTGTGCATGTCTGTGCATGTGTGTGCATGTGTGTGCATGTGTGTGCATTTGTGTGCATTTGTGTGCATTTGTGTGCATGTGTGTGCATGTGTGTTCATGTGTGTGCATGTGTGTGCATGTGTGTGCATGTGTGGGCATAAGTTTGCATAAGTGTGCATTTGTGTGCATGTGTGTGCATGTGTTTGCATGTGTAAGCATGTGTGTGCATTTGTTTGCATGTGTGTGCATGTGTGTGCATGTGCGTGCATGTGCCTGCATGTGCGTGCATGTGCGTGCATGTTCGTGCATGCGCGTGCTTGCGCTTGCATTCGCGTGCATATGCGTGTTCGTGAGCGTGTGCTTGTTCGTGTGCGTGTGCGTGTGCGTGTGCGTGTGCGTGTGCGTGTGCGTGTGCGTGTGCGTGTGCGTGTGCGTGTGCGTGTGCGTGTGCGTGTGCGTGTGCGTGCGCGTGCGCGTGTGCGTGCGCGTGAGCGCGCGCGTGAGCGTGTGCGTGTGCGTGTGCGTGTGCGTGTGCGTGTGCGTGTGCGTGTGCGTGTGCGTGTGCGTGTGCGTGGGCGTGGGCGTGGGCTAGGGCGTGGGCGTGGGCGTGTGCGTGTGCGTGTGCGTGTGCGTGTGCGTGTGCGTGTGCGTGTGCGTGTGCGTGTGCGTGTGCGTGTGCGTGTGCGTGTGCGTGTGCGTGTGCGTGTGCGTGTGCGTGTGCGTGTGCGTGTGCGTGTGCGTGTGCGTGTGCGTGTGCGTGTGCGTGTGCGTGTGCGTGTGCGTGTGCGTGTGCGTGTGCGTGTGCGTGTGCGTGTGCGTGTGCGTGTGCGTGTGCGTGTGCGTGTGCGTGTGCGTGTTCGTGTGCGTGTGCGTGTGCGTGTGCGTGTGCGTGTGCGTGTGCGTGTGCGTGTGCGTGTGCGTGTGCGTGTGCGTGTGCGTGTGCGTGTGCGTGTGCGTGTGCGTGTGCGTGTGCGTGTGCGTGTGCGTGTGCGTGTGCGTGTGCGTGTGCGTGTGCGTGTGCGTGTGCGTGTGCGTGTGCGTGTGCGTGTGCGTGTGCGTGTGCGTGTGCGTGTGCGTGTGCGTGTGCGTGTGCGTGTGCGTGTGCGTGTGCGTGTGCGTGTGCGTGTGCGTGTGCGTGTGCGTGTGCGTGTGCGTGTGCGTGTGCGTGTGCGTGTGCGTGTGCGTGTGCGTGTGCGTGTGCGTGTGCGTGTGCGTGTGCGTGTGCGTGTGCGTGTGCGTGTGCGTGTGCGTGTGCGTGTGCGTGTGCGTGTGCGTGTGCGTGTGCGAGTGTGTTTGTGTGTGTGTGTGTGTGTGTGTGTGTGTGTCTGAACAAAATATTGAATTTTACTTTGTTTTTTGTATTGTTCAAAACGTAATCACGCTTTCGTTTTGTTTTTTCAATATAAAATATTTTCAATGTAGCACCTTGCAGTTGCAGTTATCCACTGTGGTGCATTATCTTCTCCTTTTTCTTGATAGAAATCTGGTAGTGTTATATTCGCTTTGGTTGTTGGTGGCTTCATGGCTTGAATCATTGCCACGACGTTTTGCTTCTGTAGTTCAGATAGTAATCGATAGTGATCGGCACTAATGTGGAGGTGCTTATCCCACTACTGATGTCGACGGAGGTGTTGGCACCGTATGGTGCTCACCTTCGTTGTCACTCATATTTGCTTTATATATCAACCAATACCACCAATAGTCAACAAAATTCTCTATCTATTAATAACACACAAAACAGTATATAAGAATATTAACAAATGATAAAATAATGCACACTAATAATTAATACAGTATTATGATTAAGAAGAATAATGAAACGTAAGTGATCTCGGGATGCTCAACCAGCTCAATCTCTGCCCTTGCTTCATATTGAAGTCAGCCTATTCCCTCCAAGTTTCACCCAAACGCAGATTATTCAAAACGAATAATCATTGATATCGATCGCCTGACGTTTCATATTCTTGCCCGCTGCGACATAT
Source organism: Nebria salina (assembly GCA_944039245.1). Classification (NCBI taxonomy): domain Eukaryota; kingdom Metazoa; phylum Arthropoda; class Insecta; order Coleoptera; family Carabidae; genus Nebria; species Nebria salina. The sequence continues at coordinate 353,612 of OX063277.1, forward strand.
ATAAATGTAACGAATTATATTTTGGAACATACTCTTAAAGAATGCTTCGATTGGTACATTGAACTATGCACGTATGAACATACGGTTTATATTTTAAAGTGTCAACGAGTAAACATTTGAGAGATGTTTATGACCCCGACTTATGTATACACCACGCAGTGTTCCCTTGTGGTTGGTAGTAAAATATAATATTAGTTTGATTTGGGTGCTGAAGTGCTAAGCAATGCTAAACATATTACTGTGTTGCAATGAATTGTGAGTGATTGTCTCCGAAATTGTTGGATTAACCCATTAACGCCGACGCAACCAAATCTTTCCACGACTTTGCTTTGGCGTGGTTTTCCAGCCAATTCGAATACAAAATCTGTTTTCTTATAGGAAATTTTCTCAATTTTACGAATGTAGGATAATATTCTACCTACAACCTCTCCCCGAGCGTGTACAGGGGTGTAAAGTGGTGCAAAATCGAAAAAATTATTTTCTCAGCGACCAAAACGTTCCATTACTTTTTGATTGGGTTTATGACAAATTTGAGTTTGGGAATGTTTGTCACATATCAAGAAACATGTTTCCCAGAATTTTTTTAATTTTCCTTCTTCACTTTTTTGCCGAGGGTACATAGAGGGTAAAAATGAATAATCGGCTACATGGAATAAAAAACTTGTTTTTGCCAAGAAATAAAACCCAATGGATTACTTATGATGTCCATGACCATTTACATAGTGTTATAAATTTATACTATGTAAATATAAATGTACAACACTATGTAAATGTAAATGTATAACACTATGTAAATGTAGAACCCTTTGTAAATGGTCATGGACATCATAATTAATCCATTGGGTTTTAGTTCTTGGCAAAATAAAGTTTTCATTCCATGTAGCCGATTATCCATTTTACCCCTTATATACCCCCGGCAAAGGGGTGAAGGAGGAAAATTATAAAAATCACTGGAAACATGTTTTTTTGATATGTGACAAGCATTCCCAAACTCAAATTTGTCATAAACGCACTCTATCAAAAAGTAGTGGAACGTTTTGGTCTTTGAGAAAGCAATGTTTTTGGTGTTGCACCACTTTACACCCCTGTACATGTTCGGGGTGAGGTTGTAGGTGGAATATTATCCTAAAATCGTAAAATTGAGAAAATTTCCTATAAGAAAACAGGTTTTGTATTCGAATTGGCTGGAAAACCTCGCCAAAGCAAAGTCGTGGAAACATTTGGTCGCATCGGCGTTAATGAGTTAATAGGAAACGTGATAAATGTGTGTAAATCATTGATATTCTGTGCGTGTTTACTTATCATTCCTGAAATATTAAATAAGTTGTCGATTGTGCATTGCTGTTGATGTCAGTTTATCCTTTCTGAAATCACAGGTCGATTGGTATTGTACATTCCTGTCGATGTATTTAGTCTTTGTATTTTTCTGGTAGGACCTAAATCCTGGTGCATGGGGTGGTTTGGGATTGTACATTGCTGTCGATGCATTCAGTCTCTGTACTTGTCCGTCAATACCTAGTAGACAGCTAGATTATTTATTTGGTTTGGGCCTGAGCTGGTCAGATCGATCAAAGTAGATATATGTTTTAATCAAATAATATTGACAGAAAAACACTCGGTGAAATATCACCGAGTGTTTTTCTGTCAATTTTATTCGTTTAAAATATTTTGAAATGTTTCACCGAGTGCCAACAGCGTCTTCAATAAATCTTATTAGATATATGTATTTGGACCTGAGCCGGCATATGTGACTTTTGGCTCTGAGCTGGCATTTGTTATTTTGGTATGTATACTAATTATTCGATTGGAACGAATTGTATTGTTTTCCTAATTAAATGTTGCCCGTTGGGTGAATGGAAATGTGTGGATTCTGTGTGAAATCCAAAGTGAGTTGTGAGGTATTTTTGTATTCTAGTGAACAGGACTACGTGTAGACCCGGAGACGTGAGGTAATGGATGGCTTGTTGTTGGCCCTTTTTAAGCGTTCTTGATGAAATTTTATCTTAACGTGCTGAATATTATAATATTTTTGTTCCACAGGATCTACTAAATTAAATTTTTATGCTATGGTAAATTATTTGCACACATTTAAAAAAAATTATGGCCGTTTTTGGTCAAAATCTTTGATTATTCTAAAATTTAAGTTAATAAACTAGTATCCATTCTTCAGCAGTGGAATTTGGCACTATACAATATACAAATTACAATTCACAATTGTATTTAAATTCGCAAAATACAACACTTTCATTAAAAATCGAAAAACTAAACAAGACTTAACCTGTGACCGATATGCTAAATCTGAGAATTATGTAACCACAGAATCCCAAAGAAAAATATCTGCAGTGTCATGCACCGAACTTTCTTATCCGCATAAGGGTGAAACCATATCGTAGTTACATTATTTTTCTAATTTATAATATGTGTTCTAACCTTTAGATCGATTTTACACTAAATATGTTTCTTAGAATAAATATTAAATGTCAAACTTCAAATTATTTAAGTCTATTTTGTTAAACAATTGACAGGCGCAGATGATACGATTTATGTAACAATATATATAATAAGCAGAAATTTATTTTGAAACCAGTACTTTCTTTGGAAAAATGATTCAAACCAAAGTTGTGCTAAATATAAATATCATTAATTTTTGTTCACAAAAATTTTCTGTAACTGTAACCATTTTTGAGTCATTGCAGAAACTGCAAAAAATTACTAGGGTAAACATGCACTTCCGGTTGGAATATGGTTTTCAGAAATAGGAGGTTTTCGTGCCAGGCACATACAAATCTTAAGTTTAAAATTTCATCATTTTCCCTTTAGCCGTTTGGGCTGTATAGCGCTCACATACACACACACACAGACACACACACACACACATACACACACAGACGGACGTCATTCCAAAAATAGTCGGAATCGATTCAGGGAAGGTCAAAACGTATATTTCCGTTAAAATCTCGAGTTCGAAATTTTTCATGATTACAATACTTACTTATACTGCGTATAAGAATGTAAAAATGCTATAATTTTTTCTAAAACTTTAGAATAATAATACTTAATTTTATTGCTTTTTGAATTAAGGGGTTATACCTACCTGAATGGCAAAAAAAGCGAATATTTGGGCTTTTTTCTAAAAAATTAATTGACATCTGCAAATTCTGTTTTCACTCACATACTCAGCATTTACTTAAATTCAAAACAATAATTATTTCGAAAAAAAAGATCCTGGTGGTCCAGACAGCCGCTTCTTGGAGTAGAGTTCCAATTGGATTATGCTAAGCACAAGTAAAACGGGTCCGCGATCGTTTGCTTTTGAAAATAAAATTTTACTCGCCAAATTGTGGCCTTGCGAAGTCAATGTATAAATTTTTACCCTTAAAATCGGCTGTGAAAATCGAATTTTAATAACAGACGAAATTCGAACGATCGTTGGCTCAAGAAAACAGGTCTGAAAATGAGAGAAAAGAAATAAGACAAATGAGATGTATGGCATTTGAGTAATTTCTGTCACTGACTTTGAAAACTTATCTATGATTAGTGTTACTTAAACAGAATCTTTTCAATGTCGCATAATTTTGTCAAATTTTATCGGCTCAGCTTGAAATTTTGACATAATAACTTTGATTATATATATATATATATATATATATATATATATATATATATATATTATATATATATATATATATATATATATATTATATATATATATATATATATATATATATATATATATATATATATATATATATATATATATATATATATATATATATATATATATATATATATATATATATATATATAAATAAGTATATATATATATATATATATATATATATATACATATATATATATATATATATATATATATATATATATATATATATATTTATATATATATATATATATATATATATATATATATATATATATTTATATATATAAATATATATATATATATATATATATATATATATATATATATATATATAATATATATATATATATATATATATATATATATATATATATATATATATATATATATATATATATGCACTTAACATGCTGACAAAACGTGTTCTATATCTTTTATATATAGGGTAAGGTTGCTTAAGTCGTACCAGTGCAAGTTGGTTTATTTCAATATTTTTATAATTTTCTGCATATGTTTGGAAGTTTATATTGCAAGTTAATTATTGATAAAATTATGTTTCTTATTAAATATAAATTCAGAAGAATATATATAATCGTTTGGACGAAACGAAATTGTATTGATTTTATTCAATATTTGATTATGTTTATTTTTAATGTTAACTTGTGCCGAGTCTTAAGTCGTACCCATATGAGATTCCTATATCGTACTGTAATGAAAATGTAAAAAATGCGACAAATAAATGAAATGCAGTAATTAATAAAAAGGAATGGTATTAAAAATTAAAAAGAAGAAAAGTAATTGGTTTTGTTTTATTTGTGGAGTAGATCGAGGGGAAACATGATAAATTGCTTGAAATGAAAATTATGTGCTCACGATTTATGCGCTGGAGTTGATAAAGGAGCAAAAAAAATATATATGTGATGTTTGATTATGTATCTAATAAACTAATTAATAAAAAATAAATTTTCATTCATTTGTTACTTAATTAAATCCTTAGGTACGACTTCGGCTATAGGTGGTACGACTTAGGAAACCGGTTTCTTTAGTCGTACCGATTTAACTTTTTAAAGATTTAGTTTATTTTACGTGAAAGACTATAGATTTTTTATTTTCTTTATAATAAATAACTACAATATTAGTGCAGGTAGTGAACAACACATTTTATTTTTATTTATTTGATAAATCCTAGGTTTTATATGCTTTTTCCCTTATGGGGTACGACTTGAGCAACCTTACCCTATATATAAAAGTTATAGAACACGTTTTGTCAGCATGTTAAGTGCACTGTTTAAGTCGATGGGGTTTTTAGTCCGCATAAGTGTACCTAAAGGTTCTTTGAGACCTCCTAATAAGATTCGAAGAGCATATTTTCTAAAATAGTTATTTAGATAACTTGCTTCTGGTTCAACCGTATGTGTGTTTACGTATGCCATTTGAAGGTTCAATAAATTTTGAATTTTATTGTAAAATTCGAAAGCATTTTCGTTTAACTGTTTTAGCTCCGTTATTTCTATGTTGAGAGTATAGCAATCTCTCTTATCCGAATAAGTATTTAATAACGCGGTTTTTAGATCTGACCAGCGATTAATTTTAGAACTAGAAACATTTACAGCAGCTTCTCCTTTAAATTTAGCATGAATACTAGACATTAAGTACTCGTTCTGAAAATCATTGGGATCTTGCTAGTTATAGAATTTGTTAATTAATTTCTCGCAGATTTCTAGGAAACGAGGAAGTAATTTTCGATCGCCGTGAAAATCGGGGATCATATCTAAGTATTCTTTCTTTAGAGTGGGAACAGCCATTTCGTTTATAGATAGGTTGTGTATTTGGTTAATTAGGTTTGAAATTGATGAGTTAGAATTATCCGAATCTGTGTCTGTGTTCGTATCGGAATCTAAAATTAAGTCTCTGATAGACATGCGTACTTACAGGAGCACTATCAGGAATTTATCAATTGGCCAAAATTGAACAGTGACGTTGACTCTGTATTCAGCAGGATCTGGAAATCTCATCCGCGATGACTTTTTATGGATGGTTGATTTCCGTTGTGTGTTCGAAATGGTTGGATAGGTTTCTTTCTTGATGGACACTCAGTTAATCGTTGACACGAACCGAAGAATTTAATAAAAATTTTTTATTCACGAAAATTGATTTTATTTTGAATACTTCGTCTGAGTATCCTACCGACTGCGCCAGTTATAGAACACGTTTTGTGTTATAACAAAAAAAAATGATTTTTATTTCAACGGATACGACAGATACAACTTTCTTGTTACTTGTACATTTCAGAACTAACTATATTATGTGGTTCTTTACATGGTTGATATTTGTATTTTACATTGTAAGCATTTACTAGAATTACATGGGTTTTTGGTATCCTGGGAAAGTGGTGATACTGCATCTTCCATGCAGGCAACTTATATATATATATATATATATATATATATATATATATATATATATATATATATATATCATCAGTCGTGTAAGTAATATAAATCATATATCAACTGGTGATTCATTCATAACTTCTTATTAACTTATCATTTCTCGGTACCATGGGAAAAGTTAAATCAACAGTTTAATAGTATAAATAGTTACTAACACTCTTTGTTAAGTAATCAGTGTATCTCGAAACGTATTGTAATTAGCTGTAGCAAACTTAATAAATAAATGTTTTTAAAAAGAATAAATTTAAACCAACATTCATAAGTGGCGCAGTCGGTAGGATACCGAAAACGTTTTTTTGTCGAAATTGCGAAAGTAAATCAATTCGTTTATACGGTAAAACGGTCGTTTCAACGTTAAAATCGGATCCGAACCAAAAGAAGAACCAACAGAGCCAGCAACGCTAGTACCAAGGTCTTCCACAACTTTAAGCTACCTACAGCATCTGATCCCGGTACACGGAGTCCGCAGAACGAGTACCCGTATCGTCAACCTACAAGAGAACTAAAATCTCAACCGCCAGGTCAAAACCTCAACCACCAGGTCGAAATCTCAAGCTACAGATGAAGATTTCATCTTTTCTCATCGCAGTCTACATAGTGACACTGTGAGTTAAAACTGCTACATATTAACGACTGGACGAAACACTGTTTAATAGCAAACAAATTAACGCAGGATCGAATCACTGTATCAGTAATAAAATATTTTAAAATAAATATTCTATCTATATAATTAGATAATTTTTAAATAACATAAAATATAATTTTATTCAGAAATGTCTGACCGAACTGGAAAAATAAATTTTGCATTAAACTCTATTCCAACTTACAATGGCGATCCTAATAAATTAAATACATTCATAAATTCTGTAAATGTAGTTCAAAATTTATTTGGTACGTTAAATCCACCACTAGATGAATTTGATAAAACAATTTCATTATTAAACATACGAAGTAAAATAACGGTCAAAGCGTTAGACAGCATAAAAGATTTAGACATTCAATGCTGGAATGATCTTAAAACTCATTTAGTTTTAAATTTTAAAGACAAAACTACATCTTATACAATAATAAACGAAACACTAAAAATTCAAAATATTAAAAATCCATACAAACTATTAGAGATTACAAAAGAAAAATTTTTAGCTTTCAAGTCACGTTAAAGTATTGAAATAAATGACATTAATAAAAAAATGGCTATAATAGAATTTTCGGAAAAATTAATTATAAATAATTTCATATCTGTGATAGATGATCCTCATAGAAATAACTTAGCTACCAGAAATCCAAGTAGCTTAATAAATATTGAAACTCATTTGCAAAACGATTTCCAATATTTAAAACATTTTCAATCAACTACGAAACCTGTAATTCAATATCAAAAACAGCCAAATGTCGCATTTAAACACATTCCCAGATCAAACTTTCCCACTGGTCCTATCAAGTTTAATAACACCTCACAACCAAACAGAAATTTTGCCCCAAGAATGCAAGTTAGAAATGTCTATCCAAACTAGACAAAATAACAACCCACAAAGTACTAGATTTTTGAATAACAGACCACCAAATTTTGAGTTTGAAGAATTAAATAATACCGAACTTCAATATATAGATGAAAATGAAATATCAGAAAATATTGACGATTTAGAAAATAATTGCGAACAATTTGAATTAAGTAATATTCATGACAATTCTTTTTTAGAGATAACTCCAATAGATTTAGAGGAGAAATCCTAAACATTATTTGCAATTCTAAATTACCATTTATTAAAGTACGTGATTATGTAATATTGTTAGATTCTGGTTCATCAATAAATTTAATCAATAAAAATTATGTTTACACAAATAAAAATAAATTTAAAATTTTAAAGGAAAAATTCACATTTACTACTGCTACCGGCGAACACACGGGAAATGAATATACTATTTTAAAAATTGAAAAAATAGAAATTAAATGTTACCTACACAACTTTCATAAGCAATTTAATATTTTGTTAGGAATACCTGCTTTAATAGATTTAAAAGTTAATATTGATTTCTCAAATAATGATATTAAAATCCAAAATAAAAAATTTAAACTTAATTATTTCAATTCTAAAAATAACATAAATTTCCAAAATGTTGATACCATTCATGTTAGAGCAGATCATTTAAATAAAGAAGAAAATCATGCACTATCTAAAATTTTAATAAAATACGAATCACTATTTCCAAAACAAGATCAAATTTAATCTCATACAAGTGCAATAAAACACGAAATAAAAACGAATGATGCAATTCCAATTTATTCAAAATCTTATCGTTATCCGTAATATTATAAAAACGAAATTAACAATCAAGTAGAAAAACTTTTAATTGAGGGAATAATTCGAGAATCTTATTCACCTTGGTCATCCCCGGTATGGATGGTTCCCAAAAAACTCGATGCTTCTCAAAAAAGAAAATTTAGAATGGTAATTGATTACAGAAAATTGAATTCAAAAACAATCGACGACAAATTTCCCATTCCAAACATAACCGACGTTCTCGATAAATTAGGAAAAAATATTTACTTTACTACGCTAGATTTAATGCCAGGATTTCACCAGATACAACTGGACGAAAATAGTATTCCAAAAACTGCTTTCAATACAGAAAAAGGACACTTCGAATTTTGTCGAATGCCCTTCGGGCTAAAGAATGCGCCCGCTATATTTCAAAGAATGATGAACTTTGTGTTAAGCGATTATATAAACAAGATATGTCTAGTATATTTAGATGACATTATCATTCTCGTTACTTCATTACAGGAACATATAGAAAACATAACAAAAATATTTGCTAAATTAAAAAAATATAATTTAAAAATACAAATTGATAAATCCGAATTTTTAAGAAAGGAAGTGGCATATCTTGGCCATATTGTTTCACAAAATGGTGTCAAACCCAACCCTACTAAAATTCAAGCTGTAAAAGACTTTCCTATTCCAAAAACCCCTAAAGAAATAAAATCTTATTTAGGACTATTAGGTACTATCGTAAATTTATTCCAGATTTTTCCAAAATTACGAAACCCCTGACTAAATGTTTAAAAAAGGTAATACAATTAATATAGACAACGAAGAATATGTAGAATCACTTGAACACAGAAAAACATTATTAATTAACGCACCTATATTGCAGTACCCCGCTTTTTCTAAACAATTTATCTTAACTACAGACGCTAGCAAATATGCTATAGGAGCGGTACTAAGTCAGAATGTAAACGGCAAATACTTACCGATAGCTTACGCTAGTAGAATCATGAAATAAATTACGACGCAACAGAAAGAGAATTACTTGGTATAGTTTGGTCCACGAAATATTTTCGACCTTACTTATACGGCCCAAAATTCAAAATTAGAACTGACCATCAACCGCTTATCTGGCTAATGAATCTAAAAGACCCTAATAGTAAACTTATCAGATGGAAAATAAATTAGATGATTATTCTTATGAAATTGAACACAAAAAAGGAATCTTAAATAATAATGCCGATGCCTCCTATACCTTTAATGACATTTTTGGCAATGTAATTTAGTACACTGCATCTCTAGAGATAAACGACTAGACAAAGGATTTACAAAACAAATAAATTCTAACTTCCAAAGTAAAACTTATTTAAATAACAACAATAAAAATATAGGCGAAATTTTTAATAAACAAATAAACAAAGAATGTAAATATCATACGATATATGAAGGATTCGTTGTAATAAAAATTGAAAATTCTAATATTTTCATAATTGCAAGTAAAACTGATAAAAACCTTAATATTAAATGTACTGAATATGTTAAACATAATCAAATTAAAGGAGTTTATAAATTCAAAACAAATAAAAATTGTTTGATTAACAATTATAACTTAGAAAATTATATAACTAACGCAAAAGAAATAATATTTGACGATATTAAATTTAAAATCGAAAATAAACAATTAAGTAACAGAAAAATTGATTTAGAACAAATAAATGTAATGTATGTTAAGTAAGTTGGCGACATTGTGTACATTAGTAAGTAAGCAGGTTGGCAACGATGTAGCGACAGTTCGTAATGTAAGATGGTGGCGAGCAGATGTGTATTGTCGAGAGAGAAATAAATTGATTAATAATTAATAAACATATGAATAAGCAGTATTCATTACAATAAATAAACAAAACATTGTAATAAATGCTATACCTATGTTACAAAATTCAAATGTTCAAAATAATATAATAATAATCTATAGTATAGTTAACACTGTTATTATAACTATCGTAATAATTACTATTTGTTTGATAATATGTATAAATAAAATCAAACTACGAAAGAAACTCCTCAATATCACAGAAACTATCCTTCAAAATCTTGAAACCCCTATGAACGAAACCCCATTCTAGGACGGAGGAGTTATATAAATCATATCAACTGGTGATTCATTGATAACTTCTTATTACCTTATCATTTCTCGGTACCATGAGAAATGCTAAATCAACAGTTTAATAGTATAAATAGTTACTAACACTCTTTGTTAAGTAATCAGTGTATCTCGAAAAGTATTGTAATTAGCTGTAGCAAACTTAATAAATAAATGTTTTTAAAAAGAATAATTTTAAACTAACATTCATAAGTTGTACTTGTAAACAAATGAATTTCTTGTCCAAACGTTGGTTTTTTTCTCGTTCGGTTGTGTTTGTTTTGTAGTTTATTGTGTCGTTTCGGTCGATTTTCGTCTGAAATTATTCAGATTTCGAATTTTTCTCCGTAGTTTTTGCTACGTTTTCGTAAATCAGGTGGGTTCTTCAAATTTATTTTTTCGTTTTAACTGTCCGCGTTGGCGGACGGGGTGCTCGACGGAGGGGAGAACCCCATCGTATCTTTTAATCCTGCGAAGAAGCAGAAAAGAATGAGCCAGTTGATGGTGAATTCCATTCCCCGGTTCCTGGTCATTAAAAACAGGATGGAACAGACATTTTCAAGGTCAGTCCGTTTTTAATATCAAAACAAATGTACGGTCTCGTTGGTGAAGTACACTCGTTAAAAAAAATCAAGGTAGGTTTGTTAGTAGAAACTAAATTTGCGAAACAAGCTGCTCGGCTTCTTCAAATCACCATGTTCTCTGATTTTCCTGTGGACGTTTCCTCACATTCAACCCTCAACACTGTCAAGGGTGTAATAACTTGCCGTGATATGTTGAATATCACCACCGATGAGCTCCGTTCTGAACTAAAATCCCAAGGTGTTTCTGAGGTTCAACGTATTACCCGCAAGGTCAATGGCGTAGTTGAAGACACTGCGTCCATTATTGTTTCTTTCTCGCCACACAACATATGTGTAGCAATGTATAGTTTGCCTGTCAGGCCATACATACCCAATCCTATGCGTTGCATTAATTGTCAAAAGTTTGGGCATACTTCAAAGTCATGCAAAGACAAATAAATCTGTATCTGCGGTAAAGAGCCACACGAGGAACAGCGCTGTACCGATCCGGTAAGGTGTGTAAATTGTGGGGAAGGTCATCTTGCTTTATCGAGAAACTGTCCAAAATTTAAGGAAGAGTATGCGATTGTAAAACACAAAACGCTTAACAATTGCAGTTATCCTGAAGCACGAGCTTTTATACGTCAGAACTCTGCTGTTCCGACGGTGAGCCTTGCCAAAGTAACTGCAGCTAAACCTGCAATCTCCACTTCATCTGTAAGTGATATCGCTGCTCTACTTATACCCGAAATAAAAAAAATGATTATCGATGCTATGTTGTTGAACTTGGGCGCCATTATGAGTGCAGCCTTATCGAACGCCAGCACACCAACCAGTGTCACTGCAAAGCCGACACCACCAACTGTACCCACACCTGCTCTGCCAGGCACTCCACAAACGCCACCCAAAACATCTACGTCATTTATTGTGCCATCTTTTTCTCCTGTTCTGTCAGGACAGGACACACATATTTCTTTCCCTGACTCAGAATCAAGCGCTATGTCGATTGACAACGAGGCAGTTAAAAATGCTCGAAAGCTCAAAGATAGACTTGGGTGGCCTAAGGGCAAACCGAGGAATCCAAAAACGTAACACGTTTCTGGTTTTTCTCTAAGGTCAGCCTTTTCTGACTTTATCTTATTTTTTATTTCCTTTTTTTTTCTCACACTCTTCATTTCTTATGTCACATCCATTCATTATACAATGGAACTGTAATAGAATCGTCAACCACCTAGCTGAGCTTAAACTTTTAATGGCTGAACATAACCCCAGAGTAGTTTGCATCCAAGAGAGTCATTTAAAATCTCTTGATTCTTTTAACTTGCGGGGATATAACATCTTCCTCAAAGACGTTGATCCTGTTGGTTGTGCCAATGGTGGCGTTGCAATTGTCCTTGAGTCATCTGTCCATTTTAAGGATTACACTATCAGAACAAGGTTACAAAACTGTAGCATGCCAGGTATTTTCACCCCGTAATATTACAATCTGCAATGTCTACCTTCCGGATGAAAACTGGAGTTTAAATGACCTCGAGGATTTATCACGCCAACTACCGACTCCTTTCATTCTTGTCGGTGACTTTAATGCGCAAAACATTCTCTGGGGTTCCATAAGCACAGATGCCCGTGGTCGAATTGTCGAAAGCTTCTTGGACAACAATGATATCACCCTTCTCAATACTGGCTCAGCCACGCACATAAACATGAGATCAAGAAGTTTTTCGGCAATCGACTTATCTTTCTCTACATCTTCTTTAGCCGCATATCTCCAGTGGCAGGTAGTTGACGATGCCCATTTCAGTGACCATTTTCCCGTTCTTATGTCGTTTCTTTCTAATGCTGTTTCTGTTGCTCAAACATCAACAAGAAGATGGTTGTTTGATCTGGCGGATTGGAATGCATTTTGGAATAACCTAAAGCTACCTGATCCGTCACCAGATTTACTTGTAGAACTACAACATCTTTCTGATTCTATTCTGTTTTTCGCTTCAGTTTCTATACCGAAATCTTCTGGTCGAGCCAGGAAGAGGTCAGTTCCCTGGTGGAATACTCAAGTTGCTGCCGATATTCGTGCAAAAAAGCGCGCGCTAAAAGTGTACTGGAGAAATCTGATACTTGCAAACCAAATCACGCTCAAGAAAGCACGTGCGCAAGCCAGGCACAGAATTATTATGTCTGAGTCTTGGCGTGGTTTTGTTTCTTCAATCGATACTGATTCCGACCAAACTACACTATGGAAGAAAATCAGGTATATGAACGGCTACAAGAAAAATTCCCATATTCCAATGCTCCAGGTCAATGACCAAGTACACACTACTAGAGATGAGATTAGTGAGATTTTAGCAGACCAGTTGGAGACTTTTAGCAATTCGGACAATTATTCGCTTCATTTTCAGCGCGTAAAAGCGGCTGAGGTGGTTCCACTGGACTTTGACTCGAAAACACTGTGTTTTACAATTCTTGTTTTTCTTTCGACGAATTTGAATATGCACTCAGTCGTACTGCAAACACTTCTGTCGGGTATGACGACATCGCTTACGCAAGGCTTCGACATCTACCCGACCATTTCAAGCAAAGAATAGTGGAATTTATTAACCATCTTTGGGTTGAAAATATCTATCCAGACGCCTGGAGTGAAGCAATAATTGTACCAATTCTAAACAAGGGAAGAAAAGTGTCTCATGCTTCTAGTTATCGTCCTATATCTTTGATGTGCCATCTGTCAAAGATATATGAACGTATGATCAATTCCCGGCTCAGCTGGTTTCTAGAATCTCGCAATCTCATCAACTAATATCAATGTGGATCTCGTCAGCACCATTCCACCACTGACCTACATGTGTATTTCACAAACGCCAATCAGTCTAGTATCTTAAAACGCAACCATCTGGTTGCTGTGTTTTCACTTTCTTATACGCTGTATAAGTTAATATTGTAATCATGAAAAAGTTTGATCTCGAGATTTTAACGGAAATATACGTTTTGACCTTCTCTGAATCGATTCCAACTATTTTTGGAATGACGTCTGTATGTGTGTCTGCCTGTGTGTGTGTGTGTGTGTATGTTCTCTACAGCCTAAAGGGTTGAAGCTAAAATTATGAAACTTTAAACTTAAGATTTGCATATGCCTGGGGTATAAAGGTATTTATATTTAGCACAATTTTTGTTTGAATTCTTTTCCCAAAAAGAGTACACATTTCAAAATAAATTTCTGCTTATTATATATATTTTTACATTAATCGTATCATCTGCGCCTGTCAATTGTTTAGCAAAATAGACTTAAATAATTTGAAGCTTGACATTTTATATTTATTCTATGAAATATATTTACTGTAAAAGCGATCGAAAGGTAAGAACAAATTTTATATAAATTAGAAAAATAATGTAACTACGATATGGATTAACCCATATGCGTATAAGAAAGTTCGGTGCATGACACTGCAGATGTTTTGATCTAGAGAAAGCGTTCGACATGACCTGGAGATATGGAATACTACGAAAATTACACAACTGGGGTTTACGGGGCCATCTGCCTCAATTCATAAAAAACTTTCTTTGTCGCCGTTCATTTAGGGTCCGAGTTGGAGAAACTCTCTCTTCTACATGACCGTTGCAAAACGGTATTCCCCAAGGCTCGTCCATAAGTGTAACTTTATTCTTGATTGCAATCAATGACATCGTTCCTACCATCCCCATTACCGTTGATTATTGTCTTTATGTCAACGACCTCATCCTCTTCACTTCGTCTCAATCTCTCGCTCTCTCTTAGGAGATATTACAGCAGGCTGTAGACATTGTTCCTCTGGCCGCATACGACCGTGGTTTTCGTTTCTCTACGGAAAAGACATGTGCTATCGAGTTTTGTCGACTACGCAAAGCACAAAATTGTCCTGTTGTGACGCTTTACAACAGACCAGTGCGGATTGTATATGAGGAGAAATTTCTGGGTTTAATTTTCGACAGACGTTTGTTACATTTGAAACACATCAACACTATTTCTGTGCAGTGCAGAATGACATTGAATGCAATCAATTGTATTGCCTCCACAAAATGGGGAGCCGAAAGGGACTCTTTGCTGCGCCTGTACACCAGTCTGGTTCTGTCCAGGATAGACTACGGTGCCATCATTGTGTATACAGCTAGTTCTCATCACTTGAAGAAGCTAGACAGTGTACACAATGCTGGTATTCGAACTGTCACCGGTGCATTTAGGACTACGCCAATTACAAGCCTTCACTGTGAAGCTGGTGTTCCGCCACTTCACATAAGGTACATGAAACTTAGTATGAGGTACGTGTGCAAAATTCAAACGCTCACGCAGCACCTGAACTATACCATCTTTTTCCGTAGTGCAGAGTTGAGCGTTTGTATAGAAATAGTGCGACTTCCCTATACCCACTCGCATTTAAACTCCCAAGACTGTTGAATACCATCCTCAACAACCAAGGGCATGTATTACCACGGATATATTCCGTAGTACCTCTATGGGCATATAGAGGCTTATCAACAAATCTTGCGCTGACCAGTAAGCCAAAAGCTTCCACTCCCCATGCCATATACCTAGTCGAATTCTTTATTCAGCTGCAACAGTACACAGATTTTCAACACACATATACCGATGTCTCCAAGACAGACTCTGGGTCTGGCTGTGCTTTCGTGACTGATGGCGTATCCCACTCGTTCACACTGTCACCCATATGCTCGGTGTATACCGCAGAGTTATATGGGATCCTTTAGTCTCTTCGACATTCCCGTCGATCTATCGATGAGCGACGTCACTTGCTCGTCTGCACTTATTCGTTGAGAGCCAACATAGGTATCAGTAGAAGATTTTCATCTGATTTTACTGTAGTGGACATTCGTAGGGAAATCGAAAGATTGCGGGGGCTTGAGAGATGTCGTACTTATGTGGATACTCGGTCATGTTGGGATACCCGGCAATCACTGCGCCGACCAGGCTGCTCTTGGGGCGGCCAACAGCGACTATTTAGTTCGTTATCCTTTGCGCGCCGATGATGTGTTGATATCTGTGTCTGTTCATTGTCTTAAAACATGGCAAGAGGAGTGGAATAATACCACTAGCAAATTGCGACGTGTAAAGGTGTCAGTGGAGCGGTGGTTACCACCGCTCCGCCTAACAAGGTGCGAGCAAGTAGCTGTCTCACGTCTGAGACTAGGGCACACTTGTCTCACACACTTGTTCCTGTTACTTGGAGAAAAACCACCGCTCTGCTCCACTTGTAACACTAGGCTCACTCTTGATCATATCTTCGAGCAGTGGCCTAGTTACAATTTGCATCGTCGCAATGCTGGTATTAAGAGTCCCTTGGCGAGCTATTTACGCAATGATGCGATGCACATAAGTAAACTGCTAACGTTTCTACGTGCAATTGATATGTTGTATCAAATCTAAAACGTTACTTTCTTTTCGTGCTCGTCAGTTAATATTTCATTATTTGTCATTGTTATTATTTTTCTCCTCTCTCGAACCTTATTACTGTCGGGGCTGTGGTTTTATGCAGTTCTCGACTGGTTTCTGCACATATCAGCAGTGCAGAGTATGTTTCACATTTGTGAATGCATAATATATTTTCTTTACGTTCTATTTTAGCTAAAATTCTCGTTTTAGTAATTTCACGACAGAGCTTTATTGTATGCTAGTTCCTGCACATTGTACATTAAACATCATATTAAGCGATCGTCTATATAAGCGATAATGACCTTAGCAGTTGATCCGCTATAATAATAAATATATATATATATATATATATATATATATATATATATATATATATATATATATATATATATATTTTTTAACCGAAGTATTTTTTTTTTGAAAAATAATCATAAAACTTATATTAAGTGGTGGAGTTTAACATTGTCTATTGCCAATTTCAAGTTATTACATTTATTTGCAATTATGGATCCGTATATTGTATTTGGGCAAAGGTCTTGCTTAGTGGGTGCCATGAATCCGTTCCAAATGAAGCGAATAATTACGATTTTAGCGAAACTATGATAAAATCAAATATTACATTTACAAATAGCAAAAGTACTCTTTTAAAGCATTTTTGAATAAGTATTGTAAAAGACCAATTCCAGATGAAAGTATTCTCCGAAAATCTTGCGCAGCACTTGTATACCATGCAACCATAAAGCAAATTTAATAATATGGGTACTAAATAAAGAAATGTCAGTGAAATTTTTTTTAATATGCTCTATAGAGTTAGACAGTAATATAATTTCAAAATTTATTCTCGATGAATTAACAAAATGTTATTTGCATGAGGCAGAACCGAATGAAAAACAAAATCAGACGCTGCAGCATACGTTATAAAAGCTGGTGGTAATTAATAAAACATCTACAGTGGCTTGCACTGAACTTTTATGCATTTTCTTAGATCGTATCACATTTTCATTTTTTTTCTAACTAACAATATATTACTAGCCTTTGGAACTCTTTTTCCCTAAATATATTGCGTAAAATATTTATTGAATATAAAATTCCAAATTATTTGAACCTATTTGGGCTTTTAGGCAAAAAACTTGACATGTGAAAATTATATATGTAAAATAAAATATAACAAAATGAAATTTTATAGGTCATTATTATGAAACTAGTACACATTTTGTATAAAAATTCTAACAAAAGCTAAGCTAAATAATAATACGTTACCATTTTTATGCAACTGCAACCTTATTTGAGTGACTGCAGAAGCCGCAAAAAATCACTAAAGTAAACATACTTTTGACTAAGATTTTACAAAATCTGGTATGTCCGAGACAGAATTTTCTAACATGTATATTGGTTGGATCACTAGAAACTAAAAAAAAATGGAAATAAAAAAAATATTAAAGTTCAATAAATTCAAACGATATATTCAAAATGGGTATAAGAAAATTCAGCGACAGATATTCCGCGTATTATTTTAATTCTAACTGATTTTGCTCTAAGTACAACTGTTTTTAAGAAAATTTAAAAAATGAAAAGAGTAAAGCTTATAAAATTTTGAAATATTTTTTTTTAATTTCAAACATCTGTTTTTAAATTCTAACGATTTTACCAATTTTCGTATAAGAAAGTTCAGCAATAGACTTGCCGCATGTCAGCATATGTACCGCCGCATCGATGCGGGTACTTCAACTACTGGCGGTGAACAGGTATATATGCCGAAGACGAGACTAGTATTTAATGTATAATAATATTGAAAATTATTTGTTTTTTGTAACCAGTCCTTTTTCTGAAAAATATTTTCGAATACAAGTTATGCGACATATTAATATCTTTTATTTTCATTCGAACTAAACTGTAAGTACTATCGTTATTGAGTTATTGCAGAAAATACAAAACTGACTAGAGTAAACATGCACTCTTGAATGGAATATATATTTAAAAAATAAGAGGTTTTCTTGCCAGGTATATACAAATCTGAAGATAGAAATTTCATAATTTTCACTTCTACCGTTTAGGCTATAGGGCACACACAGCCACACCTAGACACAAAGACACGCAGAAACACAGAAACACAAGCACACAAGCACACAGACACAAAGACACAGTCATAAAGACAGACACAATCATGCAACTTATTGAAATGCATTCAAATTTAAATTTTATTTCTTACTATTGGCATTTATTGAAAATACAACGGCGTGATTTGACTTAAGGGGCACGTCTACTTATTAAAATTCAGTGAAAAATGTGCTTACGTTGCGAGTATTTTACAGGCAATACATGAGTGGGAACATTTTATTCCAACATGGATTATATGCTTAAAGGATCAATATACTATTGTGCCTTTTTCTTTTTAAAAAAAAAATTGTATTAAATTATAATAAATTCTTAAAAATGCCCAATTTATGCAAACTTTAGATGGCTATATCACATGACAGAAATTTATTTTAAAAAAATTAAAAAAGGCACATCAGTAGAATCGTCCTTCATCTATAAACTGATGTTAAAAACATGTGTTTTAAGTCAGTAATAAACTCACAGTTTACTCGCAACAAAAACACTTTTACAGTATTTTTCAATCTCATAAATGACATGCCATAGCATTGATGCGGCAGGGTACGGGTAGCGGGCGGTTGTGGTGGGGGCAGTAGTGAGAATAGCTGTGTAGCAGTAGAGTGAGTAGATATATAAGAGTGTGGACAATAGCTTCCCAGCAATGAACTGTTCCACTGTAAGTGGGCAGTGCTTATGACCCCCGCGCAACACTACACTTCTCATCAAAGCAGCGTGTGGTTGAGTTGGTCCGATCGTAGACGGGCCGCTTAAGGTTTTATTGAGTAATTCAAAAATGAAAAATTGTTACATTAAACATATGAAACCGGTATGTAGTGTTAAAAAAAGTCTCGCAGCAACATGTAGCCATCTAAAAATACAGTATTCCCAAAATCAATGCAACAAGCACAACATGTCATCACTATCACTCTTCTTCATTGATTTGCAGAAATAATTGAAAGAGCATTACAGTTTGTACTGGATTCATCTTTAGAGAGTGGTTTGGTTAACATGCCTACCAAAAGCTTATCAGATGATATATACGATACAGTTATACTTCCGCCCTTTACTTTTTCACGTATAAAGTGGAACCTTACGTCGATTTATTTGGTCTTATTTTGTTCCATATTTTTCATTAATTGAATAGCTCCCTGATTAACCACAAATAGCTTTGTAGGCTTGTTGATGAAGCCACTGAGTTCTTCAAGAAAATTTGGAAGCCAGATATTCTCAACTATATATTCCGCAACGATGGATGATCTGCTCAAACAGATTTATTTGCGTGACGACCAAATAACATACCCAGTTGTTGATGAACGGTTATCAACGTCACCCACAAAGTCAGAGTCTGAGTATACGAAATTTTTCCGTATTCAATTCCCATTTTTTTCGAATCTCTCAGATACCGGAATACACGTTTAAGTGCTCTCCACCTGGATTATTTATGATTCGCCTTGCTTGGCTCACAGCAAACATGATGTTGGGGTGAGCCACAGTTGCTTAAAACATCAGTGAACCAATTGCTCCTTGGTAACGAATAATCTTCATTCTTTCGATCTCGTCACTGTTAATTGAGGACCGACCGCTGCACAGCGGTTCCAAATGCCGAAAAGCTGGCCATAATACCCAAAAATGAATGTTTGATTTAGGGACTTTGTAGACTTTGGTTATGTAGGCTGGTAGTTGGCCTATTGGAAACCACTAATAAAAACGGTCAAATGTGAATAGGGGGCTCCTGGCCCCCATTTTAACTCGAGCGCCATGGCGAGTAGGGTCGACGCGGGACCGAGATATTGAACAAGTTAATACCTGCGACAGTGACTTGGATTCGATCGATATGGATTCTCTTCAAGAATATAAGTACTTATTAACAATATTAGATGTTAACAATTAATTTTGTTAATTATTTAACTAACGTGACGGGTAAACTATGGATTTCTCTAAGTGCCAGATTTAAAAGTTAATGTTGCAATGTTCATAAGTAAAAAGTCCCACGAGAATTCACGCTCGGACCACTTGCCTCTTATTGTGTAACGAATTTATAATCATATCCACGTGAAATTAGCTTCCCAAACTTACTCATTTTTTTAATGATAATCGAATAATTACGTAATAATTACAGTTAAAATTACATGGAAATATGGCAATCTTAACTTTTTGTCCGCCAAATCGGATCCTCTATTTTTTTATTATTTTTAATAATATTTTACATCAGTATACGCAAAACAGCCAATATACCAATTTTCACGAAAATATGGCAATTTTGAACTTTTTTTCCGCCATATTGGATCCTCAATTTTTTATTTTTTCTATTTTTAGTTAATATTTTACATCAGTATATGCAAAATAGCCAATATACCAATATTCACGAAAATATGGCAATTTTGAACGTTTTGTCCGCCATATTGGAGCCGCCATTTTGTTTTTGTCAGTTTTTTATAATGATTTTTCATAAATTTCCTTAAAGCAGCCTATACACAAAGTTTCAATCAAATCCACTAGCATCTTCATATTATGACCACCTTTTCGGCATTTGGAACCCCTGTGCGCTGTGTAATTCATCTTATGGAACATAGGGAGTTTTTTGCGGTTTGTACTCATTCTAATAAAATTTCATCAGAATTCGATCGTTGTAACCCTATTGACTGTTGAAAATTTCCTTCTTATACCAACTATATGTTATATCCATTCCAACGAAGCATTTTGAATCTTCAATAGTAATGTAATAAGTAAAGTAATTTAGGGAAAGTGCGGACAGTGTGATTAGATTTGCCACAATGGAAACAATGGCGCGTTTCGGGGCTTGACAACTGGAAGCCAAATGTCCAGATTGGTGGCGGTTCCACCACGCTGCACTGATCGCGAGGGAATCAGGCGATCGAGCGGATGAGCATCGCAATAGCTTTGTGGTGGAGTCAGTACGAACCGAAAAGGTTCCCTTTGCTAGCTCTAAACGCTGCTAAAGTCGGTTTCGCTCAGCAATGGAGGTAAAGTCCAGTGCAGCGATATGTTGCGCATAATACGCAGATAGATTATAACGTATCGCGAACAATTGTTTGTCCTCCAGAATCTAAGTCGACAAGCGAAAGAACTTGAGTTGCATGTCAGCGACGAACTCTGATGGATGTTCGGAAAATTTTTGTTTGTGGTACAGACTCTCTTATCACAACCGATGATCGTAATCAATTTGGTGATACTGTTGTTTGAGATGATCAACAAGCTGATCGCAGTTATTAAAATTGGCTTTATTGGACTGGTACCAGAAAAGAAAAGATCACAAGCGGAATGGAACAGATCTAATTTGGTGGCGTTACGAGACTGGCAGTGTTTATTCAGGCGTTCTAGAAATTCAACTACCGAAGAATGGCCGTTGAAAGCGAATTTCCATTGTTGAATGGGTATCTTATTAGGGGTGGAGAGATTGCGGGGTGGAGCTTGAACAGAAGTGCCTGCCACCGCGAAAGTCATCCGGTTCTTGTGACTTTTATTGTCCAATGCGTCGTCTAACGCTTCGATCTCGGTAATCAGAGGGTCAACACGACTTTGAATAGAAGCTTCCGTAAAGAAGTAGTAGCGCGATACGGTTCGTGAGTTCCATGTATTCGGCGTCATCGTCCATTCCGTTAAAGTCGGAAACTAATAAAGTTAGTTGCGCAAGCCTAATTTTACAAAGGGCAAGTTTACCGGGCTGATTAAGTTTAAGATCAATTTCGTGAGTGTCGATAAGGTGGGAGTCAAGGAGTTGAATAGCCTGTCTATTAGTGAAGTCCGCTCGGTTTTCTCCGCGAATCTATCATTCATAAGCCCACTCATCAGGTTTCAGACCATAAAATTGAGACATGATCGGTATTTAATACAACGGCGTGGCAGAAGCTCAACGATAAAATAGCTCAGCGGTACGGTAACGGAATAAAACGCGATAATAGTGGGACTACAACGAGATAAGCTCAACAGCACAGTAGCTCAACGAGACAGCAATATAGGCGGAATACGCTCAGCAGTACGGTAGTTCAACGAACTAAAAGCGAAATAAAGCTGAATAATACGAGATAAGCTCAAATTTAGCTAAATTTTAAATATAATAATCAGTAAGTTCATTATTCACGGTAAAGATCAATTGGTGTCAAAGGCACAGTAGTACATAATTGGTCGTAATCAAAACCTAGCTGCGTTATTACGTACGATCGAGAAGCTCGGCTAGCTCTCAGACCGGAGCCCGGAGCGCGGATTAAAATTACGAACTGGAGCAGCTAGGTGAATTAAAGAAAATACTCTGACCAAACAATTTATTACACTTCTGTTTTTCGCACTTAACTGGGCCCTTAACGCCAATACACTCTACGGAATTATTACAATGAAAATATAACCAATGTAAAATAATAGGTTTTGAAAGATAATAGAGAGGCTAATTTAGTGAGAGCGTGGCTATACTCAGCAAGATGCGCAGCGGTGAGTCTCGAGGCAGCGTCGGCTAGCGGCTCCAGGATAGTTTTTTGTATGGGCGCCAGCCCGGTATTCCCGGACGTCCTGGAGGCGGCAGAGTGGTGAATTGGCTGCACTCGACCCGAGTACTGGCTGGTTTATAGTTTTCGACTTCGCCAATTGCTGATTTTGGCGACAATCTCTTTAGGTACGGTCCCGTAACTTCAATTGCGTTATTCGTAAGGTAACGTTGGTACCAAATGCCTTAAAACATGTGTAGGTGTTATGAACGAGATACTAGCGAGACGGGAATTATAGCCACGGTATTTATGAAAATTTTCTCAAAAATATTTAAAAGATAAAAGACAGGAGATAATTTCTGAATACTAAACTTTTACATGAAATTACAGTTAAGGCCGTTTACGCAAATTAATAAAATTGAAATAAGATACTGAACTACGGTAAATGGTAAATTGCCACTTGAGGAATCAATGTCTAACTCTTATCTGGTTCTAATTATCCGGACAACTTAAGGTAGGGGAGTTGAACACGTTACACAGAATTACGGGATGGTAAAGTACTAAATTTGTTGGGCACGTGCGCCAAAAAAAAAATACAGCCCAGGAACCACGCGATAAGTCGGGTTCCGGTCCAACGGTTCAAATCGTCAGTAATATTTAATAAAATACGAAATACTTATCTTTTGTAGATTGCTTTTATAGGGCGACCCAGATACGGAATTGAATTTATAAAACAAGAATAAAAAACTATGGTGAACGATACGATTATAAACAAGACAACCACCTCGCTAGCTGGTCAACCGACATGAGAGCGATATTTCGCCTTTATTCACAAAACCACACGTTTATTTCGAAATGCTGGCTCAAGGTAAGCACCTTGCGCGCGCTGATACGTCCAGCGGAAAGCGATACAAAAATCAGCGGTTAGCGTTGAAACCACTAGATGGCTTGACCATCCATGATAAAGCCTAAATGGACTTCGGAAATTAGCGATAGCTTTACATCGATTTCATTCATTTACTAACTAACCTAAATTTAGACATTAAAGTGTGTATAAAGATTTTACCAAGAGCAACATCCAGGTGAGTTCAAGAAAACAATATCGCTCAGCGCATATAGTCAAAAGGTGGCCAAACGCGTTCACATCCACTTAAGCTGCACGTTTGTTGCGATGCAATTAATTCAAATAATTAGTTAACGAAAAGAAGATAGAAAATTTTCTTACTTTCACATCGATTTATATATTTAATTAGATTTATGATGAGGCGTAATGGGTTGTAATAAGGCAAAGGGTAGAATATTTTTACGAATTTTTATATTCAGATTGTAGTTGCGTGATGTAACCATCACAAATGCATCATTGACGCACCTGCAAACCGAAGTAGATCATAAATAATTTCAAATATGCTACCGTCAGTTTCATTTCAAACCTGTTTTCCTTTTATACAATATTTGCGTGTGCAGAAAAAGAATTGATAAACGTCTTGTATGCGAGGTCAATTAACTATCCTGTCACTACTTTAGGTGGACTTGTGACAAGTTGATGAAGGTTTAAAAATAGCAGATATCGGTTTGGATCTGCCTGAAAGGGATATTCTGGAAATGCCAACTGGTGATCTATTTATTTTGACATTTTTATTAGAAAAACAAAATCACCATTTATATGTATTATATTATCTTACGGGTACATTTATACAGAATCGAAACGTATTTTCTCATTAATAGTACTTCTAAGGTAAGAAATAGTCTATTATAAGTATGATTGCAATAAACAATAATAAATAATTGAATGATTTTGTAAATGTTGAGAGGAACCATATCTTGACATCACATTCAATATAACCATACGCAGAAAAACCTTGTCTTACACTTTAAATTTATTCATTCCGTGTTTGGGCATTTCATTCATCACTATTCTTGTATTTTACCTACCATCGGATGGTGGGGAAAAAGATGGTGTTACTTTAGCAATTAAAACTTTGGCAAAATTGAATATATTTATGAAAATAAATGGGCCAGTCTCCCTTTATCTATTATGTTATCGTTGCCTGTTTTCTTTCTACTGTTGGCTGAGATCATTCAACCCACAACCCAATTATCGATTTCGACCGTTACTATTGTCATCCAAATAACTTGTCCGCACAACTAGATGATCCTTCAGAGCTATTCTCCTTTCTGAAACTCTAAATAGAAACCGACTTTTAGGTACGTGTATTAGTTGTTAGAATTACTACTTGCAAGAAAATGTCGAAAATACGCGCAATATATCAAATTTTAGATTGGAAAGCATACGACGAGAAAAGAAGTTGTCACTAATTTGAATGCTAATTCTTATATCCGGAATCTCTTCCAACGTTGAAAACCAATCCTTGTGAGACGTCATATGCCTTGACACGGGACTGTCAGCAAGCTAAGCATCTTCATGAACTACAGCTGTGTGATTATTCATTTCTGCGCTGAAGACCTGATGATTGAATCTTGGACCCATGTTTGATTCAGCTTAAAATTTCCTGATCTCAGATTTAAAATTTCTCTTCTTATGACAAAAGAAATATTCAACATTTCTTTTGTCGATTTTCATATTCTGGCTTATCCTGAGTTTAGATGCTTCACTGAAACTTGTAGACTTCGAAGTACTTACTTTTCCAGCTGTAAATGCGGAAGTCACCTCATCTTTATTTTCTTTTATTTCAGCAAACGAATCACACAACTCTCAAAATTTTGTGTATCTTTTGCATACGAGACCCTGGCAGTGATAAAAGAACAAAACTTCGATGGAAAACATCCCAAAGTTTTTGAAATTTTGTCAATGTCTCCCAATTGCTCTTCAACGTCTATTAATGCTTATGCCAATGATAAGATTTTGCTGATGTGTTTTGCAATCGGATCAGTGTCCAACATTACATAAGTGAATAAGTGTAGTTTTACATCACTTTATTTATCACGGAACGCTGTTCATGGATTTACTTTAGTCGAGTCCACATGGAAGGAGTGGTTTCCTTAGACATTATAGTTTGTAGCTGAACAAACTCCATTGAAGTCGAAATAAACAGCATTGTTTTCGCGTTGCGCTGCACCTGCAATACCCGGTCGAGCCGTTGTCCCATTAACGATGTCCAGCAACTTCTCCGCTCGAACAATAATTTATAACTGAAGATTCCATAACTAGAAATTGCTTCTTTCGAACTTTTCAATACAAAAGCCCTTGAAATTTTCCATTTTTATTATAGCTATTCACAATTTCGAAAACCTAACCTCGATTTGATAGTCAAGGGCCAATATGACTTAAAAAATGAAAAGTTCCATGATTTAATAATTTTTACAAAATTACATCATCCACGTAAACAATAGCAATTTATATTTTATCATCAAATCTTTAAACACCTTGGCACGGACAAGCTACTTAAGTTCTGTATTAGAGGCTACTAGCTAGTATCGTTGATCCGTAACATTATCAACCTATTAAGCCTGTATTAGCGATAAATATCTGGTCTACTAAAAAAGTATAGCACGCTAAAGGTTTAGTAGCTAGTCGGTGCTAAAGATCAACAATATTAGCTAGTAGCCCCTAAAAAAGAACTTGAGTAGCTTGTTCGTGCTACTGGCGATAGGATATAAATCTTAAAACGCTCGTTGGGCTATACATAAGCCAAACGGCATTTATAAAAATTCATATTGATTATCTGGAATGACAAATGACGTTTATTTTCAACTGCTTTCCGCGAATGTAAACCGAAAAAACAAGTTTCTTAAATCAATCACCGTAAAAACACCATAGCGTCTATTTTCATCAATAATTGGCAAAAACGGTCTCTTAATTTTTTTTTTTTGCTTAGAAATCTAAAATCCATACAGACACTGTACGTACCGTCTTTTATTGGCATAATTAAAGCTGGACTTGAATACACACTCTCACTTGGCCTGATGATGCCGTCTTACAGCCACTTCAGGAGACTGGTTATCTAATATTCGCTTTTCTTTCTGTGCCAGTCGGCGTGGTTGCAAACCCACTGGTCCATCGTCTTAAAGTCGTATCGTCGTTTCAATGCTGGTCTATACATATTTATTTGGCTTGTTAAATTCTAGTAATTGGTGTATCTTTTCTTTGTATGGTGCAGGTACGTCGATTTCGTCAGCTGCAATCCAATGCAATACTTTGAAATCTGCATGACATTCATGTTCCGTTTCTGTTGTCTTCGTGCATTTCTTTGCACTCCGTAGTAACCCTATTTACGTAGATTTTACCTCGTTTAATAATAATTTCCGAGTCTTTGATCCATTCTTGTCCGCGTATAAATTCGGAACTCATGAATTCCGTAAGAGCAACATAGAATGATGTATTGTAAATATGATTGTCGACTTCTTTGTCTTGCTTGATTGCTCCAAGTGGTCTCGTAGTTTTATTTCCATACCCGATGAAGCATTGGATGGTTTGAGCCAACTCGATTGCACCAGGTTGACATCACTACCCGTGTCCAACAATCCGAAGTTATTCTCACCGCTTACCTTAAGCGGCAGGAGTTTGTCATCAACGGGACAAATACAACTGAAGTTTTTATTTCCCCTAGTACATCTTGATGCGATGTGTCTGTATTAATTGAATTTAAACCACTTTGTTCCTTTATCAAGATGAGTGTTGTTATTTTTTAATGTTCTTTGTAACCACAATTGTAGCACCGTCTATGCAATGATCTTCTATTACTTGAATTAATGCTACCCTGTGATTGCTCTTTTACCGAATAGGTTCTGTTCTTCATATCCTTGTGTTGTGTTTTATTTCCACCCTTCTTCATTGACCTTTGCGCTTGTTTCGATTTTTCCTTAATCTTGTCCTAGGCTTTCAAAAATTTTTTTAGATCTCTAATTGTGTGGGTACTATACAGGATAGTTTTGTTATGTTATCGTGACCTGTGCGGCGATTCCCATGCTTGAGTGAAGTATTGTTTACCTGCTTCATCGGATGACATTGACGTAGTTGACTATGTACTGTAGCGCTGCTTCGTTTATTGGTAAACACTTTGATGAAATCTTTTCAAAAAAATTTCCAAGTTGACATTTTATTTATCGACATAAATCTTGCAGCGAAACCTTTAAATATGCGCTTGTCATATATCATTATTTGTATATCGTTCCATACCAATAGTTGACTAACGCCTTCGAATTTGCAGAGCAACTGCTGGACCTAAACTCATCTCCTGATAAATCCTTTAAACCATCTGCGACTTCGCGAATTGTAAATATTGTGTGAACATTGTCGTTTTGCCTTGTTTGGGTTCTGATTTTCGTGTGTCGCTCGTCGTATGCTTTCCAAACTAAAATTTGATATATTGCGCGTATTTTCGACATTTTCTTGCAAGTAGTAATTCTAACAACTAATACACGTACCTAAAAGTCGGTTTCTATTTAGAGTTTCAGAAAGGAGAATAGCTCTGAAGGATCATCTAGTTGTGCGGACAAGTTATTTGGATGACAATAGTAACGGTCGAAATCGATAATTGGGTTGTGGGTTGAATGATCTCAGCCAACAGTAGAAAGAAAACAGGCAACGATAACATAATAGATAAAGGGAGACTGGCCCATTTATTTTCATAAATATATTCAATTTTGCCAAAGTTTTAATTGCTAAAGTAACACCATCTTTTTCCCCACCATCCGATGGTAGGTAAAATACAAGAATAGTGATGAATGAAATGCCCAAACACGGAATGAATAAATTTAAAGTGTAAGACAAGGTTTTTCTGCGTATGGTTATATTGAATGTGATGTCAAGATATGGTTCCTCTCAACATTTACAAAATCATTCAATTATTTATTATTGTTTATTGCAATCATACTTATAATAGACTATTTCTTACCTTAGAAGTACTATTAATGAGAAAATACGTTTCGATTCTGTATAAATGTACCCGTAAGATAATATAATACATATAAATGGTGATTTTGTTTTTCTAATAAAAATGTCAAAATAAATAGATCACCAGTTGGCATTTCCAGAATATCCCTTTCAGGCAGATCCAAACCGATATCTGCTATTTTTAAACCTTCATCAACTTGTCACAAGTCCACCTAAAGTAGTGACAGGATAGTTAATTGACCTCGCATACAAGACGTTTATCAATTCTTTTTCTGCACACGCAAATATTGTATAAAAGGAAAACAGGTTTGAAATGAAACTGACGGTAGCATATTTGAAATTATTTATGATCTACTTCGGTTTGCAGGTGCGTCAATGATGCATTTGTGATGGTTACATCACGCAACTACAATCTGAATATAAAAATTCGTAAAAATATTCTACCCTTTGCCTTATTACAACCCATTACGCCTCATCATAAATCTAATTAAATATATAAATCGATGTGAAAGTAAGAAAATTTTCTATCTTCTTTTCGTTAACTAATTATTTGAATTAATTGCATCGCAACAAACGTGCAGCTTAAGTGGATGTGAACGCGTTTGGCCACCTTTTGACTATATGCGCTGAGCGATATTGTTTTCTTGAACTCACCTGGATGTTGCTCTTGGTAAAATCTTTATACACACTTTAATGTCTAAATTTAGGTTAGTTAGTAAATGAATGAAATCGATGTAAAGCTATCGCTAATTTCCGAAGTCCATTTAGGCTTTATCATGGATGGTCAAGCCATCTAGTGGTTTCAACGCTAACCGCTGATTTTTGTATCGCTTTCCGCTGGACGTATCAGCGCGCGCAAGGTGCTTACCTTGAGCCAGCATTTCGAAATAAACGTGTGGTTTTGTGAATAAAGGCGAAATATCGCTCTCATGTCGGTTGACCAGCTAGCGAGGTGGTTGTCTTGTTTATAATCGTATCGTTCACCATAGTTTTTTATTCTTGTTTTATAAATTCAATTCCGTATCTGGGTCGCCCTATAAAAGCAATCTACAAAAGATAAGTATTTCGTATTTTATTAAATATTACTGACGATTTGAACCGTTGGACCGGAACCCGACTTATCGCGTGGTTCCTGGGCTGTATTTTTTTTTTGGCGCACGTGCCCAACAAATTTAGTACTTTACCATCCCGTAATTCTGTGTAACGTGTTCAACTCCCCTACCTTAAGTTGTCCGGATAATTAGAACCAGATAAGAGTTAGACATTGATTCCTCAAGTGGCAATTTACCATTTACCGTAGTTCAGTATCTTATTTCAATTTTATTAATTTGCGTAAACGGCCTTAACTGTAATTTCATGTAAAAGTTTAGTATTCAGAAATTATCTCCTGTCTTTTATCTTTTAAATATTTTTGAGAAAATTTTCATAAATACCGTGGCTATAATTCCCGTCTCGCTAGTATCTCGTTCATAACACCTACACATGTTTTAAGGCATTTGGTACCAACGTTACCTTACGAATAACGCAATTGAAGTTACGGGACCGTACCTAAAGAGATTGTCGCCAAAATCAGCAATTGGCGAAGTCGAAAACTATAAACCAGCCAGTACTCGGGTCGAGTGCAGCCAATTCACCACTCTGCCGCCTCCAGGACGTCCGGGAATACCGGGCTGGCGCCCATACAAAAAACTATCCTGGAGCCGCTAGCCGACGCTGCCTCGAGACTCACCGCTGCGCATCTTGCTGAGTATAGCCACGCTCTCACTAAATTAGCCTCTCTATTATCTTTCAAAACCTATTATTTTACATTGGTTATATTTTCATTGTAATAATTCCGTAGAGTGTATTGGCGTTAAGGGCCCAGTTAAGTGCGAAAAACAGAAGTGTAATAAATTGTTTGGTCAGAGTATTTTCTTTAATTCACCTAGCTGCTCCAGTTCGTAATTTTAATCCGCGCTCCGGGCTCCGGTCTGAGAGCTAGCCGAGCTTCTCGATCGTACGCCTTCTCGCTCGCGAAAGTAGTTACAGATTTTTGGCGCCCAACGTGAAGCCACTATTTAGTTAATCCTTTTTCTCATTTACGTAATAACGCAGCTAGGTTTTGATTACGACCAATTATGTACTACTGTGCCTTTGACACCAATTGATCT
Organism: Nebria salina; assembly: GCA_944039245.1. Lineage (NCBI taxonomy): Eukaryota > Metazoa > Arthropoda > Insecta > Coleoptera > Carabidae > Nebria > Nebria salina. The sequence goes on from OX063277.1 coordinate 384,655, forward strand.
TTACCGTGAATAATGAACTTACTGATTATTATATTTAAAATTTAGCTAAATTTGAGCTTATCTCGTATTATTCAGCTTTATTTCGCTTTTAGTTCGTTGAACTACCGTACTGCTGAGCGTATTCCGCCTATATTGCTGTCTCGTTGAGCTACTGTGCTGTTGAGCTTATCTCGTTGTAGTCCCACTATTATCGCGTTTTATTCCGTTACCGTACCGCTGAGCTATTTTATCGTTGAGCTTCTGCCACGCCGTTGTATTAAATACCGATCATGTCTCAATTTTATGGTCTGAAACCTGATGAGTGGGCTTATGAATGATAGATTCGCGGAGAAAACCGAGCGGACTTCACTAATAGACAGGCTATTCAACTCCTTGACTCCCACCTTATCGACACTCACGAAATTGATCTTAAACTTAATCAGCCCGGTAAACTTGCCCTTTGTAAAATTAGGCTTGCGCAACTAACTTTATTAGTTTCCGACTTTAATGGAACGGACGATGACGCCGAATACATGGAACTCACGAACCGTATCGCGCTACTACTTCTTTACGGAAGCTTCTATTCAAAGTCGTGTTGACCCTCTGATTACCGAGATCGAAGCGTTAGACGACGCATTGGACAATAAAAGTCACAAGAACCGGATGACTTTCGCGGTGGCAGGCACTTCTGTTCAAGCTCCACCCCGCAATCTCTCCACCCCTAATAAGATACCCATTCAACAATGGAAATTCGCTTTCAACGGCCATTCTTCGGTAGTTGAATTTCTAGAACGCCTGAATAAACACTGCCAGTCTCGTAACGCCACCAAATTAGATCTGTTCCATTCCGCTTGTGATCTTTTCTTTTCTGGTACCAGTCCAATAAAGCCAATTTTAATAACTGCGATCAGCTTGTTGATCATCTCAAACAACAGTATCACCAAATTGATTACGATCATCGGTTGTGATAAGAGAGTCTGTACCACAAACAAAAATTTTCCGAACATCCATCAGAGTTCGTCGCTGACATGCAACTCAAGTTCTCTCGCTTGTCGACTTAGATTCTGGAGGACAAACAATTGTTCGCGATACGTTATAATCTATCTGCGTATTATGCGCAACATATCGCTGCACTGGACTTTACCTCCATTGCTGAGCGAAACCGACTTTAGCAGCGTTTAGAGCTAGCAAAGGGAACCTTTTCGGTTCGTACTGACTCCACCACCAAGCTATTGCGATGCTCATCCGCTCGATCGCCTGATTCCCTCGCGATCAGTGCAGCGTGGTGGAACCGCCACCAATCTGGACATTTGGCTTCCAGTTGTCAAGCCCCGAAACGCGCCATTGTTTCCATTGTGGCAAATCTAATCACACTGTCCGCACTTTCCCTAAATGTTCCACCATGTCAGAAAACAAATCGCGCGAACAGTAAAGAATCGTTACTGTTCCCGCTTTCACCCTAAACCGATTCATCGGGATAGCGCAGAGTTTCATTCTTGATTAGCTTTTATTTTATCTTTTAAGGCTAGTAACGCTGTTAACCATGCATTAGCATCTCGTGATCCTGATTCATGACCTTACTTAGCCGTTTCAATATGCGGAGTTAATTTTACCGTTTTGGTTGGCTCGGGATGCTCAAGCACGTTCATCGTTTCTCCAATTTTATCGAAGCTTCAAAGCGTACCGATCACTTTTAGCTCCAGTTCTTATACCGATCATATTACAACCACCGATGGCAACCCGTGTCCCATCTAACAGGTAGGATTAGTTCCGTTTACCGTACAGGAGTACACCAATTATATCGAGACACTTTTTGTTCCATCGCTTGCAACTGACGTGATCTTGGGCGTAGACTTTCTGGCTAGATTTAATTTCATTTTAGGCCTCGCTTCAAAAACATTTCATTTTAAATCTCCACAAATGACATGTGCTATAGTTGATCAATCTCGTTTAACCCCATTAGATCACTGCCGTCTAACTAAATTTACCGATGATAATTTTAATCAAACGGCGGGTAAACTCGGCAGAACTTATAGATTTCACCACATGAACGAAACTGGCGATGCTCAGCCTATCAAACAGCGATATTATCCCACCCCACCAAACATTGAAAAACTCATCAATGCCGAACTAAATCGCATGTTAGAGGTGGGTATCGTCGAGTCCTCGCATAGTGCGTGGAGCTACCCTATCGTTGCGGTGAAAAAACGCACTGGCAAATATCGTCTTTGTATAAACTTCAAGAAAGTTAATAGCGTCACAAAAAAGGACGCTTCTCTTTACCGTATATATCGACTATTCGCGACTGCTTAGGCGGTTCCAAATATCTGTCATCTCTCGATTTGGAATCCGAATTCCATAAAATACCTCTCGATCCAACTAGCTGAGAGCATACTACTTTTACAGTACCGGGTAGGAGACTGCTTCAGTTTGTAACCATGCCTTTCGGATTATGTGGAGCCCTCGCCACCATGCAGCGGTTAGTAGATCAGATCTTCGGTGAACAACTAAAGAAGCATGTGTTTGTCTACCTAGATGACATCGCCATTGCTACACCTGACTTTGAAGCCCATTAACAAGTTTTTTGTCCGAACGTCTGAAATCTGCGAATTTAACGTTGAATCGCAATTAATGCTTCTTCGCCCGTAAAGAGCTCAAGTACTTTGGTTATGTTGTCAATTCGCAAGGGTTGCGCGTAGATCCCAATAAAGTAACAGTCATTTCCCGTACCGAAATACCCAAAGGACGTACAACGCTTTGTTGACATGGCGTCGTGGTACCGTCACTTCATTAACAACTTCTCAGAGAAAGTGGCTCCGCTCACGTCGTAAACTCGCAAAAACACAAAGTTCATGTGGACTGTAGAGACCGATATCGCATTTAATGAATTGAAAAAATGTCTCACTTCCGCTCCGGTAATTACATGCCCCGATTTTTCTCGCCCTTTCTGTTTTCATTGTGACGCCAGTGGTGTAGCGTTGGGGCCATCCTGACCCAATATTTCGATGACGGTGAGCATGTAATTGCATAAATCGCCGCTCTGCTTTGAGCGATTGATAAGTTTCGTTGCTCCGTTATTACGGATCGTCAGGAATGACTTGGGTTAAACAACCTAAAAGAACCCAGAGGAAATTATGTTCGCTGGGCCTTGTGGTTGCAGCAATTTGATTACGAGGTGATACATCGGAAAGGAAAAGAACATGTCGTTCTGGACGCTTTATTAGAGCCGTCGCTGCCGTGTTAGTATCCAACGAGAATAAGGACGCTAGATATGTCGAAAAATGTAATGCCATTAAAAACGATCTCGCGAATCAGCGTGACTGGAAAATATTTGACATTAGAATTTTATAAACGTTGCCGATTGTTGAACGCTGATTTAGCCGACGAGAGTCCTTGGAAACTTTCCGTCCCCGCTTTATTACGTGCCACAATGTTACGCGAACACCGCGACAAGCCTACCGCCGGACACTTGGGCATTTTCATAACTAAGTGCCGTATCGCTGCCAACTGTACCTGGCCTCACATGTTTAAGGATACTGCGCACTACGTGCGAAGCTGCTAAACGTGTCAATCTCACAAAGTAGAGAACCGACAACCCCCGGGATTTCTGGGTAAACGTTTTTTATCTCGCCCATGGCAATACGTTTGCTTCGATCTTATGGGTCCGATCCCGTTGTCAAAATCACCAAATGGTTTCGTTTCAGTTGTCTGTGATATGTTCACTAAGTACTTGCTCTTTTTTTCGATTCGTAGCGCTGACAGTAAGACCATTTGCCGCTTTATCGCTTTATCCTTACCTTCGGCGTTCCCGAATATTTTGTCTGCGATAATGGTCACCAATATATTAGCCGAGAATTCAAAGAACTGATCACCTCTTACTCCGTTACGCTTCAACTTAACGCCAATTTTCATCCGTCGGCAAATCCTACCAAGCGGACTAACCGTGTGATCAAAACTATGATTTCCTCTTTTGTTAAAAAGGATCAGCGTGTTTATGATATTAATCTACCGAAATTAAATTTCGCTTTACGTACTGCGGTGCATGAATCTACCGGCTATACCCCGGCTTTTCTGAACTTTTGCAAAAAACTAAGCACTAAAAATAACGTTGTTAATAAATTAGATTACTGTTAAAGGTTGAGTTCCGCGAGCCCTATGCTCACCGTTTAATTCTTCTCCAAGAATTACAACATCTTGTTCGCCAGCGGATTGACGCTGCGGCGGATAAAAATAAAGCTCACTACAATCTTCGTCGCCAGCCTATGGTTGACTATCGGGTGGGAGACCTGGTCTGGAAGCGCAATAGCACCCTATCTGACGCAGGGGCGTTCTATTCGGCTAGAATAGCGCCTAAATTTATTAAATTTCAAATTAACAAACTCGGATACTCGCTATGAGCTTGCGGACATGAATGATCGCTCCGCTGGAGTTTGGCATGTTGAAATGTTGAAACCATTTTATGCACGTTAATGTTTATGGCAGAATTCTCGTTCCGTACCTAAGAAACAATTTTGAGTTCCGCTGTGCTTTCCCTTAAACGTCATTCCGAAAATAGTCGGAATCGATTCTAGGAAAGTCAATACGTATATTTTAGTGAAAATTTCGAAATCGAAAATTTTCATGATTGCATTACTTTCTTATATTGCGTATATAAATATATAATATATATAAATAAAGGTCACTTTTCATCAGAAATTTATTGATATATTCTTATGTTTGCATGCCTTTAAGTATATATTAAAACTATTATTAGCTGATGTTCTCTTTTTCAAAAATTAAAGCGTTATGCAATTCGAAAGTAAAACGTTTTTGCCTCCAAACTACAACACAGAATACATTGTACGTTGTATATATATTGACGAAAGGAACTTCCTACGTACAACAGGCACATTGGCAATTGTAACGGAGGTAGGTTTTTAACCTTTTTTAACGCGATTTTTGCCGGAATCACCGGATTAAGAAAGTGGTTCATTAATCCTAGTAAATAGGCATTATATAAGTAACTTAATTTAGGGGTGGTTATTAAAATTAGAGTATCGTCGATGGAGTAGTTCAGTTGACGGGATGGTCCACAGAGCTACTTGTGCGACTTCCTAGATATTCTGTAATTAAAATACAACCATGAGTGGGTTACACTCAGTGAGAAAGCCGTACAAACAATAATGTCAACAGTATTCAACATATATCACAAAAGGATAACAAAAGGATAGTAGAATATCTAACTGTGAAATAAACACCCTCACTCTAAGCAATATAGCAAAAATCTCTGAGTATGAGGCTCCACTCCACGTAGACATGCTGTGTGTATCTGTGATTTTTCTCCGTTGGCCGTTGGCTCCGCTCTACACAAACATGCTACGTGAATCTGCGAGTCTGCCTATAAGCTCGCTCCACACAGACTAGCTGTGTAAATCTGCGAGAGCTTGACACCCTCAACAAGTGATCTGCATGGTATCAGCAGAAAGAGTTAAAGTTGAGTTAAAACTCAGTCTCCACCAGCACACTCGAAGGTGCAAGCGGAAGTTGGGCTCTTCCTGATCATAACACTATAGCTGGCAGGCAGGGTATTGCTGGCACCAGACCGGTAAGTGGTACTTCGTTGGACGCAACTCGACTATCCCCCGCACACAGCGGTTACAAGGCTAGCGTCTTATACAAAGGTTTAGGGTAGGATTCACAAAGAAATCATACACATGGACCAGTGTAAATGATACTGGCGTCTACATTAAACATCTGCAGTGTCATGCATTGAACTTTCTTATACGCCTATGGATTAAACCACATCCTAGTTACATTATTTTTCTAATTTATAATATTTGTTCTAACCTTTAGATCGCTTTAACACTAAATATATACCTTAGAATAAATATAAAATGTCAAACTTCAAATTATTTAAGTTTATTTTGTTAAACAATTGACAAGCGCAGATGATACGATTTATGTAACAATATATTTAATAAGCAGAAATTTATTTTGAAACCAGTACTTCTTTTGGAAAAAAGATAAAAACAAAAGTTGTGCTAAATATAAATATCATTAATTTTAGTACACAAAAATTTTCTGTAATTGTAACCATTTTTGAGTAATTTCAGAAACTGCAAAAAACGACTAGAGTAAACATGCACTTCCGGTCGGAATATTGTTTTCAAAAATAGAAGGTTTTTGTGCCAGGCACATAGAAATCTTAAGTTTAAAATTTCATAATTTTCCCTTTAGCCGTTTGGGCTGTAGAGCGCTCACATACACACACCGACATACACACACACACACACAGACGGACGTCTATCCAAAAATAGTTGGAATCGATTCAGGGAAGGTCAAAACGTATATTTCCGTCAAAATCTCGAGTTCGAAATTTTTCATGATTACAATACTTATTTATACTGCGTATAAGAAAGTATAAATAGGAAGAAAATATAATGGGCAAAGACAGACTTTACTTACCGTTAAAATAAGCATAAAATACACAGAATTCACGAATACATCTGTTCACTTTAAACGCCGGCATTAAACTGATAGGGAATAGTAGGTAACAAATTATAGATGGATTACGAATACATAATTTACTGTGATGCCGCTTACGTTATATTTGATATAGAAATAGCTATCGAAAAAGGATTGAATAAGACGTATACAAAATTACCGGTAACAAACCTCTTAAATGTCCTGGTTTTACGAGAAGTTTGTATTGAGCAAAAAGGTGTTATGCAGGGACTCTTCTGCGAAATATTCTTTTATATTGTAAAATCACTATTTTTGGTAATGTAGCAATAGGTAAAATATAATTTAATTTTAGTTGATTAGGATGAAAAATATGTCGTTTTGTGATGCTGCAAACGGATTGCATTATAAAATAATAGGTAAAGTAAAATATATATCTTTATTTAATTGTTCTTCGTTTCTGTTTTATTTTATATATTTATCCATTAATGCTTACATACATTTAAATAAAATATCGCAGAATTTTTGATCGGCCCATTATTTTGTCTTTGTGAATCTACCTACTAAAATACAGATATCTTAAATTTTGAATTTGGGCAAAAGCATTATACAATTTTACAATCCAATAATTTTTGACACCAACCACTGGTTAGTTATCCTATGTAGTGATGCCGCCGAGACCGAGACTGGTCTCGGTCTCGTCTCGTCTCGTCTCGTATTTCGAAACGAGACCGTGATCTTGGTCTCGTCAGGAAAACCTAGACCGAGACGAGACCGATTACTAGTCTCGCATATGTACAAATATACATATATATATATATATATATATATATATATATATATATATATATATATATATATATAAATATATATATATATATATATATATATATATATATATATATATATATATATATAAAATATATATATATATATATATATATATATATCTATATATATATATATATATATATATATATATATATATATATATATATATATATCTATATATATATATATATATATATATATATATATATATATATATATATATATATATATATATATGTATATATATACACATATATATATATATATATATATATATATATATATATATATATATATATATATATATATACATATATATAAAATAAATATATAAAACAATATTTTAAGAAATGAATAAAATCTTTTCAATACCTATCTTAATAATAATCAGTTGTTAGTACCTCAGCTATTTTTTTGGCTTTGTAGCATAATTTATAAAAAATAATATTTTTGAAAAATTAATTGTAATATGAGCAGAGTTCAAAACTGATAGTTTAGTTTGCTTATATAAATATATGCTCATTGTTTTTTCTAAATTAATTTTATGATATATCTTATGTAAATATAGTATTATTGATGGAGTTTTAATTTTTATA